>OZ020293.1:523828-554000 GCA_963971205.1 Aethes cnicana
ATTCCAATTTTACGTAGTTGGAATGAGAGTTGAAATTGGACATGTACCTATATATAAATATAGGTAAAATATTCACTCATACAACAAATTTGTAATTTAGACGTTACAACGTCCGGTATGGAGTTTTGAGTTGCATATTTTGGGGATTTTTTCACTGTACAACAAAATCATAGAAAACGCTGCACGCGGCCATTTTGAATAATCGTACGGTCAGCTTCAGCCACTTGTGGAATTTTGGATGTATGCAATTTGCGGCTATACTGTACTGGGTGTTTTTTTCGCGAATATTTTTGGCCACGTTACTGACAACAGCCTATAGACGTTATTACGTTCCATTGCTGGACACAGGACTATTATAATTCTTATCACGAGAGGGTTTGGGCTATCATAGTCCCCAGTCCCCACTCGGGGCCAGTGCACATCTTAGAATGATTTCGCAGATGCGCTGTCTATGTTTTCGTTGACCGCAGCTTAGTGGTAAATTTAAATTGAATTTCGCACAAAACATACCTATGTATATGTGTAATACGTATACTCATAGCTGTGAGTGCTGGATTTGAAACCCCCTATCTTCCACATGAGATGAAGTAGACAAACAGATATACACGGTGGGTCAGAAAATATGGCAAATAATTAACCCACAGTATCGGCTATCGATTCTAAGTATATTGTATAGGTCTTGAATTTTTTTTGAGTCGGTAAAAAAAAAATACAATACAATATACTTAGAATCGATAGCCGATACTGTGGGTTAATTATTTGCCATATTTTCTGACCCACCATGTATATATGTAAGTACCTACATACATAAAATCAAGCCTTTTCCCATTGGTAGGTATAAGCAGACTTTAAAAGACAAGATTTGTAAAAAAAACCGTTTACCCTGACCATAATATTCAAAAGCTACCTAAATAGAAATTTTTAGTAGCCCTAGGCATTGAAGCCACGATAGTTTGCGGCCAATATGGCGGGCACGGCGGAAACCGGAAGTGGCCACACCGGAAGTCAATCTGCAGCGGCGCGAAAACTGAATGTTGAAGGATTTCTAAAAATCATTTTCTAGTTTCTATGGCCAGAATTTTGTGCAGGTAAAATGTGTTTTTTTTAGGGTTCCGAACCTCAAGAGGTAAAAACGGAACCCTTATAGGATCACTCGTGTGTCTGTCCGTCCGTCTGTCACAGTCGATTTTCTCCGAAACTACTGGACCGATTAAGTTGAAATTTGGTACATATATGTAAGTTCGTGACCCAAAGACGGACGTGTAACGGAAACAAATGAATTTTAAACATAAAGCTTATTTTTGGGGGCTAAATTTGAAAAAATATTAATGAAGTTTTTCAAACTATATCGTGTGACATATCAAATGAAAGTACTTCTTATGAGGATCTCAAATATATTTTTTTTCATTTCTTTTTTGGTCAATACTTTTCGAGTTATTTAAGAAAATAGGCGAAAAATTACCATTCCCCCCCTCCTTATCTCCGAAACCACTGGACTTAAAATTTTGGAAAACATACGGAGTATAGTTATTGACCTATAGATTACAGGAAAATTATTAAGAAGTCCATGGTATTTGAAATCTATCATATAAAAGAGCTTATCCTGTGAAACGGTTTGAAAATTACGTCATTGAAAATAATCAAGCGTCGGAACCCTCTCCACGCGAGTTTAACTCGCTTCTTGGCCGGTTTTTCCATTTTATCAAGAAGTTCACACTAAACATTGAAAAAATAGCCTTGCTACTTTTTTTCTGATTCTACTAGCCTCTTTCCCACGACTTCGTACGTGTACCGGAACAAAAGTACTTATTTAAAATCTGTTCATCCTCGGTTGTCTTATATGGTAAACAACCTTTTATCCTCAAAATAATAATAAATAATAATAGTTCTTTATTTTCAGATGTCCAAGATGATGGCGTGAAACCCATCCGTGCGCGCATCCGCGAATATTTGAGAGGCGCTACAGAAGCGAGGCAGCCCCATCAGAATCCGAAATCTATTATTATATTGGACTCTCAGGGCACTGAGCGATCTTTGGGTACAGTTGAACCACAGGCTGCTTGTATAAAAACTCTGACAGAACGCTTTGAAAAGCGTGATTTTAACTTGGTCAGAGCATCGAGCAAACCTGCGGGCCAACATGTTACTTCTCACCGCCAGTGCCCGGCGCTCCCTCTCGATATCCAAATCAGCTTTAAGGTCGTCGGCGAGAATGTGACCAAGATACTTAAACCTATACACTCTAGACAATGGAACTCCGTTAAGCAGAATCTTAGCAGAATCTTAGGTACTTTTTCTGGAATCTTTTCGGGTCGCTTGCCGGCGGCCTTAAAGATCAAGTATTCACTTTTTTTTACATTATAGAGCAGTCCGTGACTAGTCGTGACCTTGCGTAAAATGCGTTGTTTTGATCATTTATACTAAGCGTAAATAAAGGCAACCCAGAGCAAACTCACGAGGTGTCCCATATGTTGACTCAAGCATGACTCTGATTGGATGCAACAGTAAATAAATAAATATCTTGGGACATTTCACACATGACATATTGACCTAGCCCCAAACTAAGCAAAGCTTGTACTATGGGTGCTGGACAACGATATAAATACTTATATAGAGAAATACATACATATATAAATACTAAACATCCATGACTCGAGTACAAACATTTACAAAGTTTGCCCCGAGCGGGAATCGAACCCGCGACCATCGGAACAGAAGGCAGGATCACTACCAACTGGCCGTCAGTAAACCTATTTCATCCCAAAAGTTGGCACTTTGAGGTTAGATTTTTTGTCACCAAATAAGACAACTGATTCTGAACAGCGTTTAGTAATAATCTTTAACTATAAAACAAAGTCGTGTTAGTTACACCACTTATAATTCAGTAACAGGTGAACCGACTCCTATGATGTTTGATTAATTGAATTTGTGTCCGCCCCGATTAGGATAATAACCATTAAAATATCAAAAACTTGCACGCAAAAAAAGTAATGATGATTTTAAATATGCTTGTAAATTCGCATCCGCCATCTTCAGCAATTGACAGTTCACGTCACGCATGACTGTTAGGCGGGGGCGGGAAGGAGTCCACCGGATCAGCTTGTAAATAAAATAAAATAAATTCCCTGTATGATGTTTTGCCGAAAGAAGTCCCGCGGCCTATCAACTTTCAGTCTCTCCTTTGTTATACAAAAACTAAATTCATTCGCCATCTAGTCAAATATATACAGTTGCACGAAATAAAACTATGATATGTTACTATTTATATTTTAATTTTTCAGCTCCTTCCGACACACTTTTTTCGACTCCAATAACTGGTCTTTTCATATATGTTTGTGATGTTTTGTGCCGTCTGTGTTGTCCCTAATATAAATGTTACACTGTTTTAGGTCTCCCGTCTGATCCTTCCCCAAAAACTTCAAAATTATCTCACCGAACATTCTCTTGGCGTGTCCTGTCACATCGACATTGGCGAAATACATCTCACCATACAAAAAGAGATGTGAAAGCCGTTAAAACAAAAAAAGAAGAAAAAGAAGAAAATAAAATAAGTAATAAATAATAAACTTATTCGTTTTGAAGTCTCCGTCTGCATGCGAGGCTATATCAAACAGCGTGGTTGCTATTGAGTCTCCCCTAAGCGTCGTTCTGTATATACCTAATCCAAGGCATAAGCCTTGAAATCCTAAACGAAAGCCTATCCGGTAACCCGCCGGGTAAAAGCCGAACCGTGTCCCGTGATGGATCGACTCCCAAATAATTACAAAATATATACCACTAGCTTCTGCCCGCGACTTCGCCCGCGTGGAATGTGATTATCGCGTTCCCGCGGGAACTGTGCGTTTTCCGGGATAAAAGGTAGCCTATGTCCTTTCTCGGGTCCCCAACTATCTACATGCCTAACTTCATTTCAATCGGCCCAGCGGTTTAAGCGTGAAGAGGTAACAGACAGACAGACAGAGTTACTTTCGCATTTATAATATTATTATGGAAGCCACAGGCAGAAATGATTTCTTTAAATAGCAAATAGCATATTTCTTTCTCTCAAACTTTATTGACTTCAAGAAAACTGTTTTCTCCCTATTATATAGACGTCAGAGCAAATTTACTTCGTATCAGTAAATAAACTTCTTGTTATTTTTTTGTACCAAGTCAATAATTTTTAAGTCAATATTAAAATTACTAAACCCGAGATTACCAATTTTCTCCTGATTCTTTTTTTTCTTAGAATTAGCAATATTTTAAGAATTTAAGGATCTCAGAAAGACAACACGTTAATTTTTTCACCAATAAAACATTTTCAATCCGAAATAGTATATTTTGATGCAAGTGCGAAAAGTTTGTCATTTTATCAGGGACGAGTGCAAATAACAATTTCGCACGTAGGTATGTATCTTCCAAAGTCTGGAAGAGTTCGTTCTTCAGCGACAAGACCGCCTGTTATCACCCTTCTTTTTATGTTATTTGTATTTAAAGTGTATTTGTATTGTAATCTAATCTAATCTAATATATAAAATTCTCACAGTGTTTGAAAGCAAACTCGTCCGAAACGGCCTGAGGTCTGAGAATAGGACGTAAACTATTTTCCATACCCAAAAGAAAATTCTAAGGTGGTACGAAGTCCGCGGGGTCAGCTAGTTGTATTGTAAATTTACGTGTGTAAAGGTCTAATTCCCGTTGTTCCAGACGAGGAGCTGGTGTTCCGGGACCGCTGGGGCGGCCTAACCCTTCTGCACGCGCGCAACCTCACAACCCGCCTCCTAATCAACAACTCTACATTTGTAAGTCATATCATAGCGAAATGATACAAGAAGAGGGGCAGAGTCTATACTGTAGTGCGTGCTTCGAAACCCGGGTTAACACTAGACCGACATCTAGCGTCCAGTGGCTGAACCCCGATTACCCGACCGTTCAGCAGTTGCTCCGCTACTTGAAGCTAGATGCCGAGCCGAACGCAAAGTGTATTTCTAAACAATTTACAATTTATATTATAACTAGAACTCTTTTTTTAAATCCTCTTATTACAGAGACTTCGGGTTGTAAGTTGTAAACTGTTAAGCAATAAAATATGCTAGTTGGGGCAGAGGCCTACAAACAGGTGTGAATTTATTTATGTATGTATGTGTATTTATTTGTTTATTTTATTAATAATACAAGGCTTCCTTCCCTCCTTCAGCCCTTTTCTACCCAATGCTGAGTATATACCTTTTCTATCCTTATCCAAGCGTTGTGACTTGTGATCTTGGGCTTTCCGCATCCAGTGTTCCCCGCCATTTGCACAAGGTCATCAGTCCGTCCTCTGGGCTGTCTTCCTACGTTTCTGCGGCCCCCATCGTCCGTCGGATCTGCGTCAAATTTGGCCAGCCCACTTCCACTTCCTTTGGTCTATAATCTTAGCTATGTCGGTGAGTTTTGTTTTGCTGCGGATATCTGTATTGCGAATAAGAATAAGAATAGTTTATTCGGCGTAAAAGTAAAAGAAATACACTTGAAAAACAGCAAAAATAACGATCAGCCGAACAGGCTGGACAGCTCAGCATGATGCTGTGGCTAGGAGCCACAACGCTGATTTTCAGCTATAGCCTAAAATTAAAAAAGAATACTTAATTCTAATTAACAGTAAATAAAATGTGATCGCGGAGTGAAATACCCAACATAGCTCTCTCCATAGCCCTCTGGGTGACTTGCAATTGGTGGATAAGCTGTCCAGTAAGCGTCCAAGTTTCCGACCCATACACCATCACGGGGACGATGCACTGCTCGAACATTAGGTGTTTGAGGTTAAGGGGCACTCGTTTGTCTCTGAGTACATCATTCAGCTTGCCAAAAGCTCCCCATCCAAGTTGCTCCCCATCCTATTTTTCACCTCACTGCAAGCAAGAAAACTGGCTTACTAAGCGTATAAAATACGTCGCCTCGTCATCCGATGAGTATCACAATTCGTATCTGAAATACGCCCTAATCACAACGCTTGGGCGCCATATTAAACATCCAATAAGGCTCCAGAGCTGATGGGCGCCATATTACACACCCAATAAGGCTCGAGAGCTGTTGGGTGCCATATTACACACCCAATAAGCCTCCAATGGAATCGGAACAGATCAGTATCCGGGCGGAACCTTTTATCTTACAAAGATCAGCTATCACACCGAAGCGTAATACCGGAAAAGCTATACAAATTCGAAGGTCCAACCAACCACAAGAGCCTATTTACGTCCCACTGCTGGGCACAGGCCTCCTCTCATCACGAGAGGGTTTGGGCTATGGCTATAGTCCCCACGCGGGCCCAGTGCGGATTGGGGACTTCACACTCATCCTTGAATTACTTAGCAGATGCGTGCAGGCTTCCTTTCGATGTTATCCTTCACCGAAAAGTACGGTGGTAAATTCAAATTGAATTTCGCACATACGTAAACTAAGAGGTGCGAGCCAGATTCGAACCCCCGACCCTCTGCATATGGGGTGGAGGTCAAGTAGGTATATTATGTAGTACCAAGTAGTACCTACCTACCTATGTAGTATTTTGATCAAAATCTAAATTATCCATATCCATAAACTCTTACAGTAAAAATACCTATCAAAACACAGACATTATGTTTGTTAAAAATATGAAATGGAAGTTCATAGGTGTAGGGTATTACACCATTTTTTGAAATGTGGTTTAAAATGATTCTTATGTCGGATTGAATCACAAGATTTTTATTTCGATTTTCTGAATGGGATACCTTAAAAAGTACTTTTAAATTTTCATTTTCAGTTTTCGCGCTAAAAAGTTAGCCGCCATGTTAGCTTGGTCTGTGACGTCACTAGGATAGTAAATATAAGTACATAGTAACCAAACAAGTGAAGTCAAAACTTAAAATGGTTACTCGTAACAGTCGTAACGCTTTGTTTACAGTCGAAGTGACGTCACAGCAGCTAACAATATGGCGCCTATCGTTTTGGGGCAGATTAAAAAACGACATTTTATAAAAATGTAACTATAAAATTATTTATGCATTTTTACGATTAAAAGTCGATGTTTTGGGTAGCATTTTTATATAATCTATCATAAATCAGTACTTCCCGATTTTTCCTTGAATGGTGTATAATAAATACCCTATTGGAAGTTATTGGTGACTAATGAAGATGATTTTCTTCTCGGTGTGAACCCCAGTCGTTCTCCAAAGAGCAAGAATCGATTGGATTGATATCGCAAATAACGCCTCTAGATCGGATACATTTGTGAAAACGTCTCACGAACTGGCTTTAGATTACAAATTACAATTCATTCTGTAGATAAATAAACAAGGTTTAACGTGAAAAACAGGTTTCGTTCACTTTCGTTTTCCCTTTGTGGTATTAAGAGGGTTTATCCCGAAAGCTGACAACGTCGCATTCGCATATAGCTGTCAAATGGTTCGCATTTTTTATAAATTTCTCAATTTCGCTGAATTAAAAAGGAAGATATCATTCTATGGTTGAATGACGCGTCTCGTTTTATATTGTTGGTTAGGCATTTAAATGATAAGATTACATTAAAATGCATGGAAAATGCGATGCAAAGTTTTCAAAAGATATTACTTTCATGATACCTACTAAAAATTTCGTGTTCCTATGATAACTTATGCAATCCATACTTAAAGCGATAATTCAAGTTTTCATTCAGTAATATTCAGAAATTAATGAAAACAGCAAAATATTTGACAGCTATTTGCGACGTTGCCAGCTTTCGGGATAAACCCTCTTAAGTGTAAATAGGTAACTACCTACTTACGCTTTCAACTGCTAGAAACGTCTAGAAGCGCCGCATTTTTCAGAGTGGCATACAATTACAATTGAGCATCAGATCTAGTTTAGATACGGGCGGGGAAACGAGCACGTACGCACGGACAGACGCCGCGACGTGACTGCCTGAGTTTTCAGCCGTTATGTTATTTAAGTATTAGGCCGCGGCTCCACTGTAGCTATGATATATGGCTACGCTAGTGAGGCTACCATGGCCTTTTATTGGTTCAACTTATGCACTTGTTCCTTTCTTGGACGACCGAGCTTTTCTCGGTTGAGTAAAAAGAGTCAAAAGGAGTTTTCCCAGGAACGAGACCTAGCTACCTAGATCGATTTGTGGCCACCGTAAATAACTAGGCACCATACACGTAAATAATTTATAGACCCGGTCTAACGTACACGTAATATGTCCCCATTTCCTCGGTGTCCAATCCAAAGTTCTGTCACCGAGCGTGCGTTACAATAAGCGTTTTTTAAAAAACTTTTTTTTCGAAACTGTTTCTCAGTATCTAAAAACTCGTCTCGTTGTTGGAAAAATGTGACCGAGCTTTAGTGTCACGATACACGTTTAACTTTGGATTGGACACCAAGGAAGTGGGGATACATGACATGTATCTACGTTAGGCCGGGCCCACACGAAGCATTATTTATGTCTATGCTAGGCACCCTATAATCATAGAAGAAGTAAGGTAAACTTAGAATGACAACCTTCAAACAACTCAGCGTACGCCGAAGTAACTGTTAAATTCGATAAAAGATGTCGCTATACGTCTGCATGCAAATTTGAACTCCATGAGCAACATCTAGATGGCGCTGTACCTACAGGCGAAGCATGAATAGTTGACGCTCCCTGGCTATTTCCGATGTAGAGCTCTTCTACTATCTAAAGTCCCGCGCCTTCACATTTCAAAACGCTTCAATGTATTTAAAAAGCACCACCAACACTCTCAACACATGTGTGCGAGCTGAGACAGCCATCAACTATGCGTTGAGAGTGTTGGTGGTACTTTTTAAATAATAATGAAAAAATGTAAGCGTTTTGAAATGTGAAGGCGCGGGACTTTAGATAGTAGAAGATCTCTACGCCGTAATGTAAGGAAATTGACAGTCTTATATAAGTAATTACATTGTCTCTGCTATAATACTTCAATTTCGTCCAAATCGTTAAAGCCAGCTATCGTTTGTATAAATAAATAGAGACAGGTCGGTTAAAATATAGGTAGCTAAGATATTTCTTGATTTTGTAGTGATTGTGGCAAAATTGACAAAAAGCAGTTTCAATTCGACCAAGGTTTTCCTTTTAACGGTCCTGTTCTTTATTTAGCCGTTTCTTTGTTTATATACATATAATAGAGAGAGCAAATGGCTCAATGATTCCTACATTAAATTTATATCCCGGTCGAGTTCGTTCGGAAAATACGAGACCGATCGCCCCCAGCCGGTGCCAACCCGCGCGAAAAGAATACGCGGTGTTTGTCACGCGCTTTAAGACTTTGTTGCTTGACTATTTGCGTTTATTTTCGAATGGCTGTATTTAGAGGTGTTTTTCTTTTTTTTTCGCAGTGCTGACGATCTGTCAGGAACGTTGCTGGCTGGTTATTGTTTTCGTTTAAGCTATTTTGGCTAAGGCCCTATTTATCGTAGAGGTTATGTTATAATAATGTAAATACCTACTTAAATTATGAATGTAACATTCAGAATGTTCTTTTTTAATATAGTTGCTCAAAAAGTAAACTTTTTGATACCTGTTTGACGTGCCAAAAGTTTGTCATTTCCGAACGAGCGCTTTTTGTTTTTTGACAGCTAGTGAGCGTGCCTAAAATTGTTTTTTTACGAACTAGTGCGTAAAGTTTTTTGAGCTTCATCCTGTTCATTTAACTCTTTATTCTTTTTTCGCAAATGTATTAAAATGTCGTTTGATACACATGCAAAATTGTCATTTTCATTCGTCCCTAGCGTAAACGCTCGCTTTCACTCGCGCCATCATAACTAGGAACTCGTGATAAAATGACAAACTTTTCGCACTTGCAACAAAATACTATTATACTATTTCATGCGATAACGTCTTATAAATCGATGAACGCCGCCTGCTCGCTCGAAAAAGTACGACTCATTGTCACGTTCCGCCTGAGCCGAGCGTGCCAGCGAGAGCGCGGAACAAGCGATAGAGAGGCACGGTCGGCCTTATAGATAACCAATTTTTTCTTCTGAAAATATGTGGATGTCAACTTACCTAGTGAAATTGCCCATAACTTACGTGTAAAATAGAGCAGATTGTGATTAAGGTGTGATTTTAATAGGCATTTTCCTCATTCAATATTGGCACCATGTCAAATTCAGACAGAACAAAAGAAAGATTCAATCTTATCCGACGTTTTCGGATCATTGGTTCTTGACGCTAAGTGTTTGTATATTGTTTAAGTATATTTCTCCGTTCCGCTTATTTGAGTTTTGTTTGTATAAGTGCCGTTTGCAAATTAAAAAAAAAACTTTCGCATTCAGCTCAAAGAATAGTAAATATTAAAAAACACCATCGACTCTTTACATACCTAGAGTCTATGCTCTTCACATGAATATAATCTTGACCACGACAGCGTTTGAAGTCTTTATTTCAATTACTTTTACTCGTATGACCTACATGGTGCGAGAGACATATTTTCGGAAAACCTATGGAGTGTGGAATGTGTCTTGGTAAGGAGCGCAATCTTATATGGCGAAACAGTTGAAAACGTGTCCAGCGGATTTGATAAGCAACAAAACAAAACACACTCGCCTCACAACCGTATTCGCCTCAGCAGCGGCATCTGAAGGCGCTACTGCAGACTATCCGCCTAGGTGGCTTGACTGGAGTGGCGACCGCAGCACCCCCAATCTACCGGACTTGGTGTCCACTTTTGGAACTATAAAGATTGCGCACCTTTACTTCTACCCTCCATAGGAAAACCCCTTAAGGGTCTTTCAACCCTTCTAACAAGATAAATATTATTTGACCCCAACCGGTGACATTTAAATATCCATCCACCTTTTCAAGCTCACACAAACCACATAAATATTCAACGGAGCTTAAACAAAATACTTATTCCTTTACCACCGCACTGAACGCTCGTTTTTGTCGATTTTTCCCGTTTCGTATCCCAGAGGAACTATTCGTTTATTTTTCGCGGATTGATTGGCCCGATCAAAGCCAAAGGTTTTTTCGTTGTTTTTTTCACATGCACAGAATAATTCCTAATCTAGAAAGAGCGTTGGATAGAAATGTTTTGATTGAGTCTTTATTTTGAACAACATATACATACACTCAAAATTTCATAAGAATCGGTCGAGCTGTTTCGGAGGAGTTTGGTTACAAACACTGTGACACGAGAATTTTATATATTAGATTTAATCCGATATAATGTCAATTGATATCTCCATCTTCTCTTAATTATTTGCTTTTGCTAGTGGTAGGGCCTGGTGGTTCATCCGGGGAGATACCACCGTCTTTCCCCGCTAAACTGCCGCCAAATAGCAGTGCTCGCATTGTTGTGTTCCGGTAGGGGGCTATGGCAGCTGGTGAAATTTCTGGCACAGAGGCAATCCATCTTAGGCCTCAGGGTAGGCAACGCATTCGAGATCTTATGGTTTCTTAATGGGGGATCAAAGGATTTCGGTGTCCATGGGCCGCAGTTACCACTTACCATCAGATGAGCTGTGCGCTCATTTGCCTATACCATCATCAACATCTTCAGCCTTCCTCTACCATTTTGGTGTAGGCCTATACCATCGACATAAAAAAACAACTCTACGGTTCCTAAATGGGTCCATCGATAATCAGTCCTGCGAACATACATACTTATACATACACTCACGCCTGTGTCCCGTTGGGATAGACAGAGACCATAGAACGCCACCTGCTTCCATCCAAGCATAAGTAATACAATAAGTAAACATCATCCTCGCTTCCACAAACAACAACGCGAAAATTGCTGCAAATTGCGTTGAACAGACCTAATAAAAGCTGCGACGCAAACACCAATAGCTCGGTGTTTACCTGCGTGATAGAATTAGAAATGATGATATCCGCAGTAGAACTGTGGTCACTGACATAGCTCGAAGAGTTACGAGCCTTAAGTGGCAGTGGGCCGGGCACATTGCTCGTAGAACTGACGGCCCTTGCGGCCAGAAAGTTCTCGAATGGCGTCCGCTAACCGGAAGACGAGCTGTCGGTAGGCCTCCAACAAGGTGGTGACCTGGTGAAGGTCGCGGGAAGTCGGTGGATGCGAGCAGCACAGGACCGGTCGAAGTGGCGAGCCTTGGGGGTGGCGTATGTTCAGCAGTGGACGTCTATCGGCTGATATAATGATGATGATGATGATGCTGAAACACCAATAGTCCAGACATGCGTATTGCAAGGGGAGCTTCGTCAGCTAATGCATCGTCATGGAACCGCGACCACTCTGTCAAAACTGGACGACTAAGGAGGTAGGAGCGTTTGCGTAAAATCTTGGTCAGTGCATCTGCAAGATTCGGTCCAAGTTAAACTATTGAAGATGGCCTGTTACCGTGTCTCATTTTAGCTTGATGTATTGTTGCAGCGAGAGCTGAACGCCGTAGACTTCAAGGTGTCTGCGGACCTGAAGTTCGTTCTGCTGGTGTCCGACGTGCGGCCGGGTTGGCGGCACGCGCGGCTCGCCAGATACCACGTCTATGACGTCATCAACAGGTGAGGATAGCCTATTAAGACCGACAGACAAAATTCCTAGCAAGAAGTAGTCAAGAAATGTCTTTGATTTCACGTCTATTACGTCTGCAACAAGTGAGGATAGCCTATCAAGCCTGATAGACAGTTTTCCAAAGGATTCAAACAAAGAATTAATCAAGAAATGTCTTTGATATCTCTATATACAGTCTATGATATCAGAAGCGAGAGTCTTCCACGTCCTAGCTGGCCTTTTCAGCATCTTCATCAGCTAAAAGTCGTCCACTGCAGGATTTACCTATTAGGTCTTCTCCAAAGTTCTATGACCTTCAACAGGCGGTTGTAGCATCTTATTAGACGCTTTAACGATGCGTCTTCTAGTATACTTGTACAGACTACGTTAGAGGTTTTTTTGGTCCCATCAGCTCTGCAAGTTTCCCGCCAATAACTGAAGTTTGCGTAAAAGTCAAAGTGGTAGACCACACCTTTGAGTACCACGCTCTTCAATGTAAGAAGGTTATTTTTTATATCATTGGTAATTATAGGCAAACGAGCGTACAGCCCACCTGATGGTATGTGGTCACTGCAGCCCATGGCCACCGAAATCCTATGATTCCCCATTAAGAAACCGTAAGATCTCGAATGCGTTGCCTACCCTGAGGCCCAAGATGTAAAGCCTCTGATCAGAAATTTCACCGGCTGCCTTAACCCCCTACCGGAACACAACAGTGCGAGCACGCTATTTGCCGGCAGGTTAGTGGGGAAAGACGATGGTATCCCCCGGCCGGACGGACCTAGCAAGCCCTACCACTAGATATTATTGGTTCTCAGGAACAAGATCCCCATATCGCCGATAGAGGACGACCGGCAGGCGCCGCTGCTGCAGTACGCGGAGTGGGCGCCGCTGGGCTCCAGCCTAGTGTTCGTCCACGACAACGACATCTACTACAAGCCGCGGGTGCTCAAGAACCTGGTCTGCCGGATCACGAACAACGGTGTGTCTCTGACTTAATAGATGAATGTATGTCCGACTTTTTTAGAAACTAGGTACCTACTGCTTACGAGGGTGGTTTGATAAGTCAGTGACTTTTTGCAGAAAAAAAAAATCACCTTTTTTAATTTTATTTCTCTACATAATCTCCTTTCAACTCCATACACTTCATCCAACGATGTTCCAGCTTTTTCAACCCCTCCAAAAAATATTTTTTGTCAAACCCTGAAAAATATGCTTCAGTTTCAGCTTGACTAAACAAACACACTATTATCGGGACTTAACCGCGTAAAAACTATTTGTATTTTACCTCGACGTTTTGGCCGCGATGCAACGGCCGTGGTCACGAGAAGACTGAAGTGACGGTATCAGCATATTTTTCTTGTCGCGCGGGTGGTTCGAACTACCCGCACTTGATTTTTATTAATGTCACTCGGAATGTCAACAGGCCGGCACACAACACTAACAATGTCCGTAGATTTATCCGAAGGGGTATCTCGTCGCTTACACTTGCTAATCACTGGATTCCACGACGTCGATAACTTGAAACCATCCTCCCTATTGAAGTTAGGATGTTTTTTGATTTCCACCGCTAGTTATCGACGTCGTGGAATCCAGTGATTAGCAAGTGTAAGCGACGAGATACCCCTTCGGATAAATCTACGGACATTGTTAGTGTTGTGTGCCGGCCTGTTGACATTCCGAGTGACATTAATAAAAATCAAGTGCGGGTAGTTCGAACCACCCGCGCGACAAGAAAAATATGCTGATACCGTCACTTCAGTCTTCTCGTGACCACGGCCGTTGCATCGCTGCCGAAACGTCTAGGTAAAATACAAATAGTTTTTACGCGGTTAAGTCCCGATAATAGTGTGTTTAGTATGAGTGTGTATCGCGAAGGTTCAGCTTGACTTCCTCATTTGATGAAAATCTTTTCCCACCGAGCCATTTCTTCATGTTTGGGAATTAAAAAAACACATGGGGCCAAATCCGGAGAATAAGGTGGGTGGGGCAGTGTAGTATCCACTACAGCCGCTCAGGCGCGGTGGTGGGGGCAGTCGCCCGCCGACCGTGGTCGAGTGTGGACGGACTTTGTGTTGCGCATATCTTATATCTACTGATAGCCTGTAAGTGTGTTATAATGTGGTCGTAGAGGCTACAAATGGCGACGAGGATAAAACCGAGTAAAAAAAAAATGAAGGAAGGGTAAGTACCTAGGTAATTAATGTTTAATGCCCCACAGTTGCTTGCGTATTGGTGGTATCAATATAATATAAATATTCGACTATAAGAATAGTCACTAGCAATTATCTAATTACTTATATTTAAATCAAAACCACCTATGAACGGAGTCAATGCGCAAGCTATTTTTACGGGTAGATAAACAAATTCATACCAATTTCCTTCATTGCCAAAGTAAAGGCCATTACATGTTGATGGCAGGACAATAAGTCCAAATTATAGTTATGAGTAAATGGTGCACGTGTACCTAATGAACGTTGCGGTGCCTACCCCAAAATTATTTAAAAGTGAAACGAAAATAAGGTGTTCTCTATGATTGGCAAAATGATTATTTTGCATTAACCTACCGTCCACCACAAAATAGTTCGTATTAATCAGTTCAAATTAAAGTATTGTAGGTACCTTACCTGCTAACACTTTGAATTTCATTTTTCATGTTACATTTATTAGCATTGTTTTATCATTACGATTTACGGAAATTGGTATCTAGATAACTGTTTGAATAATAATTCAATCGAATTTTATTGGTGGTTTAGATCGGTGGTTATTGGCTATAGAACATTCCGGTTTGGGTTTACTTTTATTATGAACAAGGATTTGACCTAGTGTTCAGCTACTCAAGTATCTGTAGGATTGTACACCATGTTGAGAACACCATAGGTATAATAAAATTTCACTAAAGGCTACGCAGTGGGCAATTAAGCGCTAGAGAGCCACGCAGTTTATTAACGTAAATGTTAAGGGACCACATGTGTTGAAATAACACAACTGTGTATAGGTACGCATAATAAGGTCTCTGCCATGAACACTTTGTACTTAAGTAAGTACTGTTACTAACTTTTAGTAAAAAGCCATGAAAATAAGAATTTATATATTCATGAGTGCACTTGAAATATACACATTTACTTGCCGCTGGCATGGACATAAGTACCAAAGAAATATGTATAGACATACTATAAATACTATAAGCATTCCTGTATGGAGTAAAAACATACGTGTTTATCACACTAAACAATTAAATATGTTTGATTGTCTAATAACGAGAAACCGTTATTGAAAATGCATTGTGTAATAGCTAAATGCAATACAAGGTAGTGAATTCCCATGACTTCATAAGTCAAATGTAAATCCTTGATAAACCGAACGAAAAGTCTACATACCCACTTATTAATCACTTAGCAATTCATGCATTGAATAGAATAGTATCATATCACGAGTACGACTTGATGTAGGTAACTTCATAATTAATTGAAGTGAGTGATTTAAAATGACTTTATACTGGGTATCACCAGAATAGATAGTTAATAAGTAATTATAGCGGAATTGGTCAGTCGTTCGTGGTTGGTTTAACATTATCTTATAGTGAATTTAAAATTAAACGTATTTCGCGGGTAGGTATACCGGAATAGCTAAGAATACGTTTATAGTCACAAAAAGACCACTACCTGCTTGGCTACTTAACCTAGTCATTGCGACGTACTTCTGTTTATAGAATTGCATAATGCTTATTATATGTAAAGACCAAAATAACATAACAATAAGTGGGTCACATTTACTTGAAGTTTAATAAGCTACAGTTACTTTCTATTTATGTGGGTATTGGTACGAGTGAATATACTTTGTTTTATCTATTAAAATTGGACAATCAATCATGTATGTGGTTACTTATGTACCTAAGCTAAGTAACGTCTAAGCAGTTGTTAATTGAGTTAATGGTGTTCAAATGTCAAATGACAATAAATTATGTGTGCATTAAATTGCGCATAATATGGTTATAAAAGTGCTAAAGGCATTAAATATATAAAATCAGTAGCATTAAATGTGTTGATGGCATTCAATTGCCAATTGGCATTAAAATGCGTATGATGCTTAAGTATTGAAATATGCGTTTCTCAGAACATAGTATCTAAATAAGAAACGGCTAATATACGAAATAGTATTTAAAACGCCAACCATATACTATGTGGCACATAGGTACATGATATGCTGTAGTAAAATGATTACAACTAAGTATCAAGAGTCAGGCAAAACCGATACTGTTCCTTTAGTAAACAGCTTGACTACAGGCAAGTACAAACAAGGGCCATGCACATTCAGCTAGGCCACAGGTTCATAATGAATAATTAGGGCCATGCAAAACGCACTGTTTGCAGTGAATAGCTTGGCCACAGGTTTACAATTAATAACTAGGGCCATGCATGACACACTGTTTCTACAGAGAACAGCTAGGCCACTGATGATAAAATATAGATAAGTCTATAAAAATAGGGCCATGCATAGCCCACTGTTTCTACAGTGAACAGCTAGGCCACTGGTAATAAAAAAACGAGTCTATAAAAAATAGGGCCATGCACAATCTCCTGAGACCCAGCTGTCAATTTTAGATGATGAATTTTAAATCTTATGAAATAATTGTAAATAATGATTGATTTTGTCCATTATAAAGGACAAGGGGTCTTAGGAGGATAATCCAGCTAGGCCATTGGAGAAGTGGTGAGCAGGATCACTTTTATTGAGACGATAAAAGTCTTAATATAATTCTTTCATTAGTCCAGCAGCTTGAGCATACAATAAGGGCATTGCTTAACCGGTATCGTTGATTGATTGGGTGCCCACCACCTTCTTTTACAAATGGTTGAGGGAGGTGATGTTCAGGGTAAGTGTTATACTCGTGAACGAGTCCAGCTCATGCTTACATGAAAGTTTAACACTTTCGCGACCACCCTATTTTTCCATATAGGTACTGACTACATGCCGAAACGTGAAACACAAAACCCAGCTTCGAAGTTGAGGGCTGGAAAAATAATTTTGATCAGCTATTTAGTCCTTGTAAGGATCCTTTCAAAATTGGTAATATGAACATTTATTTTTATATATTAAAGCCAAATTTAAATTACCTATACCTACCTATTGCTGGCAGCGAGAAGGGAAGTAAATCAGACTTTGCCATATTCGTTCATTATTACCTACTTTTGCGTATAATAAAATTCCTGCATTTTCCTGCACCATTTGAGTGTTTCGTGTCAACCCTGAATCATCGAACTCGGTGGTCGGGATCTCGGCATAATGTGGTGGCTTATATACTTAGCTATGCCACGAACACAGATGTAGCTTGAGTAGTCTTACAAACATGGTGCTCTTATTAAAATGTATCTATCTACTAATTAATAAATTTAGTCATGAATTCAATATTCTTTATTATTGACGATTTGAGGCTGTCGCTATACATGGCTGGGGCTTTATACCTTTAGGTACTTGGAAGTCAAAAACCTGTCAATAGTCAATAGTTTTATTGCACTCATGTTGTAGTTACATTTAGACGGTATAATTATACAATTGTATCGAACATGAATACGTTGGGGCACAGCAAGTTAATGGCACAAAAAGAAATACTAAATTAATGAATTAATTTCGTTGGTATAGCCTGTAATTTGTTTGATAATTTTATCTTTTTATCAAAATATGGATAATAACACAGCTGTTGATTTTCCATGTAAAAAATAAACAAATAAATAAATGTAATCTTTAATTCAGTATGATACCTGATTATGACATGATATATAGGTATTAATAATAATAATTATATATTTAATCACAGATCAAGAAGCAAATTACATACTGTACTGAAAGGTCCATGACATGATAATAAAATAAACCAATAAATAAAACTAGAAGATTAAGAAGTCGCTCTTCACGACCGATCACAGTTTACGGAGGTCGGTTAAGTTTAAGGTCTGTGTAGCTTTAGTCGGCTGTGCAGCCTATCCCGGACCGCAGTTACCAGAGGGCTGGTGGAGTTGAGCACGTAAGGGTAGTGGCTGGCGCAGCAACGCCTGCCAGCCGGGGGCGCGCCTCCGCAGAACATGGCACCACGTCGGCAGGCCGTGCAGTGCACGCCAGGCGTTGCATTGGTGTATTGCTAGCGAATCTGATTCATTCCGCGCGCAGCGCGTGGTGTAGTCGCACCTAAGTTCGGCCGGTTACAGGTACACGCCTGTGCAGTACGATAAACACATGAAGTACTTTTAAATACTTATCTGCTGTGAAATATCACAAAAGACACGATTGTTATAGTTTAGCGTTGCAGCTTTGCAGAGGGATAGAGCCCAGTATTCATCACTGCGATCATTGCTGATCTATTGTGATCGCCACAGACACAAGCTCACACTCAAGATTGGTCTGCGAGAAATTGAAGTGTTTTCTTGGTGGTGAGAGCTTTGACCTCTTCTGGGTGTATTTAATGCTTCCCCAGATTAGAATATGATAGCAACGTCGCATCGACGAAGGGCATTCGGTCGGAATGTGTGTGTAGGGGCGTTTATTCCTACTCGTTACACAGTCTGCACATTTTAGGAATGCTGACGCTTATGTTGTTCATGTTGTATCTATTTAGTACACAGGGGCCAGTCTAACCTTACCAGCATGCCCTAGAACCCATCGTAGAAATACTCTGTTGTGGCAGGTTAGCTGCCTCAGGTTTTATGTAACTATCAGTACACTTCTGTATTAAAGTTGAGGAATACCTTCCTATATTCAGACTTATACAACTGTTTGAACGATCGTCCCTTGTGGGTATTTCCCACAATATAATCATGTTTTTTGGTAATCAAGTCCTGGGGGCGGTGTCAAGGGGCATCCCCAAATTGGCAATATAAGTATTGTGAACTGAAAACACTAGCAATTTACGAAAATGTCAATTAAAAAAAAACATTTATAAATATACTTAATTAAATAACTTACACTAAGAACAAGAAAATAAAATAGTAATTTTGCAAAACGGCCTCTTCTGAGTTTGTTTTGCAACTTCTTGTCAAAAAAAAAAAAAAAGGAGCTAGTGCGCGTTGGTCAATCCATTTGTGATATGTAATAGTGCCCATACCTACGAGTATGTGGCCAATATGCTGAACAAAATATAATTATTAGGCTATCCAGAAACTTTGACTTTTGCAGATCATGAAATCTATTTACCAGCTAAGTTTTCCGCCGCTTTTGCGAGGAATGTGGAACCTCAATCTTTGTATATTATGTTCCATTAGAGTTTCAAATTAATAGGGGAAAGGAAAGGTAAGATAAGGATGTTTTTTAAACGATTGAAATTTTGTTAAGATAAAAAATAGATCTACAAGGACTATATTTCGTTACAGGAAAGTAAAGTATTTGGAAATTGAAATAATCAATTGCAAGTTTTATTTCAATACAAGTCAATAATAAAATGAATAAATAATTTACTTATTTTAATTAGTGGCCTGTTATTAATCCAAATAGTAAAAACAACTAATTATGGATGATTCGATGTTTTAAAAAATAAATATAACATAGCGTAAAATCTTACGCGACTGGTAGTTATATTTAATATTGTTGGCTACGGCTAACATGATTGTTAGGCATGTGTGTTAGGCATGTGTGTAGATATGTATGTAAATATGTTATGTTTAATATAGAATTACTTATAAGTTATAACATTGTATATTTGTGATATTACATAATCTCAATTCAATTAAAACAAAGAAGGGATGTAGTATCCACTACAGCCGCTCAGGCGCGGTGGTGGGGGCAGTCGCCCGCCGACCGTGGTCGAGTGTGGACGGACTTTGTGTTGCGCATATCTTATATCTACTGATAGCCTGTAAGTGTGTTATAATGTGGTCGTAGAGGCTACAGGCAGTATTTCGTAACGCAATTCTACTAATTTGGCTGTTGCGACTGCCGACGAGTGTGCAGGGACATTGTCGTGGTGAAAAAGGATTTTCTTCTTTGCCAGATGTGGCCGTTTTTTCACAACTTCTGCGTTGAATTTTTCCAACAATGTAGCATAATAAGGGCCATTTATTGTTTTACCTTTCTCCAAATAATCTATATAAATAACCCCTTGGCTGTCCCAAAAAACAGTGGCCATTACCTTTCCTGCCGAATTAACGGTTTTCGCTTTCTTTGGGGCCCGTTCGTTTTGACTGATTTTTCGTCTCTGGCGTATAATGGTGGATCCACGTTTCATCTACCGTCACAAAACGACGTAAACATTCATTGGGATTACGCTTGAATTTGGCTAAGCATTGCTCGGAAGTTGTTTCACGAAGTCGTTCGTTTTTGATCGGCTGTCAGCAAACGCGGCACCCATCTTGCGGAAAGCTTTTTCATATTCAAAATATTATGCAAGATATGAAAAACTCGTTCAGATGAAATGTGTACATACAGTCTCAGCTATCTCACGAATCTTAACTCGACGGTCATCCAAAACAATATCGTGAACTTTATTCACGACATCATCAGTGGTGACTTCAATTGGCCTACCAGAGCGTTCTGCGTCATTGGTAGTGGCACGCCCAGAACGAAATTCTGTAAACCACTTATGTACCTACCATTCCATGAGAAGGAGCAGATTCCCCATAATATTTTTTAAACAGTTTTCAGTCTCTTTAATAGTTTTTCCACGTAAAAAGTAATGTTTAATTAACACACGAAATTCGCTTTTCTCCATTTTCCAACAATTTTCCGACCGTATTCGACATATGCCTCAATAACTTTTTTATTTTCCCACCTTTTAAAAAAAAACTGCCAGCTACCAAGGAGATCAGAATTGTAATTAAAAAGTTTATATGTTAAAATGGTTTTTGTTTTACTTAAAGTCACTGACTTATCAAACCGCCCTCGTATATTGCTACAGTATGGGGGTGGATTATAATATAACACAGGCCAAAGTAATAAAGGCTACTGTCTGTCTGTCTGTTACCTCTTTACGCTTCAACCGCTGGACCGATTGAGATGAAATTTGGCGTGGAGATAGTTGAAGTCCCGGGAAAGGACATAGGGTACTGTTCATCCCGGAAAATCGCGTAGTTCCCGCGGAAACGCTCTTACCAAATTCCACGTGGACGAAGTCACTGGCAGAAGCTAGTATTGATGTGTACACTCAAGCTCAAGGGTACAGTCCAAAATGTGAACGCCTAACCACCTGCGTTATGTAAAGTAAAGTCAAGCTTATTGTGTAAAAAGGTATACAGGTATAAATTGCAGGTTA
Source organism: Aethes cnicana (assembly GCA_963971205.1). NCBI lineage: Eukaryota > Metazoa > Arthropoda > Insecta > Lepidoptera > Tortricidae > Aethes > Aethes cnicana. The sequence goes on from OZ020293.1 coordinate 545,525, forward strand.
CAGTTTACAATTTCACAATGTTAACAGTTTCACTGACCTTACCTTTACCTTATACATTATACATCTGATAGGTATAATATAATATTATAATAGGTATAATTTATTTATTTATTTATTTCAATAAGACACGCCAAAAGCATACATAATCAACTTTAACATAAACACTTAAGGGTAAGATCTATTCCGATATGTGTGCCTATAACAGGCATGTACAACATTCTCTAAATAGTTACATGCAACATCTTACTTAATATTGATTAAATAAAGGCATAAGGTATAAATAAGGGTATGAAATGGTAAATTTAGAAAACAGTTATAAAAAAAAAGCTAACTATAAGAGATATTAGACATTAAACAAAAAGAAAAGCTCTACATGCGAAACGACGACAGCACCCTACTTACAAAAACATCCAACGGATCATGGAATACATCAACATCAGGAATAATGATGAATTATGTAATATAATATGTATAATTATGTATTAGAAGGACCAAAATAGAAAGAGATCGTTTATAAGTATAATAATGCTCGGTTATAGGGTATAGGTACTTTGTGCAATCATTTCCAAGCGTGCATATTTTTTCGATCATTCAATCAATTTTCAAAGCACCCCCTACGAAAGTGGTGGGCTTTAAGGAATGCCTCCCCTGCTATACGCTCATGTCAACCCTGAAGATTGATAGAGGCCACAAATTCTCTCTGGCAAGGGATGTAAGCGTAAAATCTGAAATGAAATGGAGTACAAAATTGAATTGTGAATCCGTAGTATTCCGTAGATCCGAAGCCAGTTATTTGTTGTTGTTTGCGAGGTGACGACTATTTTGCGCAAAATTTCTACCTTCTTTTTGAATGGGACCAATTTTCTAGGGCGATAAAAAAGATAGGTAATTCGAATGTTTGGCTTTCACAATCACAATATTTGTTTTCCACTTTTACATAAAATCGTGAAAATGTCTCAACATACAGCATTATCGAATGGATTTTGGCATCTATTCCTACATTTTTTTATGAAAAGCTGCCAGAATTCGTTTCAATGTGTTTTAGTTCCAAAATTTTACTTCTAATTTGCTCAACTCTGAACTTAAACGCTGGATCTTTGTATAATATTTCAAGGTCAAATCCCTGCATTAGTGCAAGATGTCTTGTCAACCTTTAAGGTACTTACCTACTAATGCACTTGGCTTGGCTGCACTCGGAGGAGTGACGGGAGCAATTTGTCAGGCTGCACTCTCGAGGAAGCTCTTAGTAGATTTAAACAAACTTGAAACTTATTAAGTAGGTAAACAGTCTGGTACAGGTATTCGTATTTATTTCGTATTTATTTATTCACAAACAATTTTTACATTGTATTCGAATATTACTTAATACTAAATTATATATTCAAATTACCATACACAATGCTAAAAGTACCTATAATCAATAATAAAATTAAACATTAATTTTAATGTCCCTATTAGTTTATTGTTATAATTTTATAACAATAAACTAATTGTTACTAATTGTTGTTGTATTGTTATAATTTTATAACAATAAACTAATAGGGATATAAATTAAATAGGTTTAGACAACTTAGAAGGCGCGTGGGTAGCAAAAATAGATTCTGCGCAACGGTTTAAGTACAGTCAGCAGCAGAAGTAGATAACTGTCCAGGTGTTCAAAATGACCTACACACGACCTTATTCTTAAGACGTTAAGGGCGTGTGTAGGTCATTTTGAACACCTGGACAGCTTATCTACTTCTGCTGCTGACTGTACATACATCGCCGCGCGCCTTCTAAGTTGTGTCGTACTATAATATAAGTGGAAAAAGGCGGAAAATTTTAAAGAATGTGTTACTTTTTAACTTTTACTATGCATTTAAAACGTTAGGTGTAATTTCAATGCCACTTAAAATGAAACAACGAAATAATAATATCAGTATTGTTCAAAATTCCCAAAACCAAAATTAAACTCTAGCCACAGAATTACGGAAATGTTCCTCCAACTTTGTGCATTCGCCGAGGTTTCATATTTGAAACTATTGCACGAAAAGACGCAATTGTTGCGGTCACGTGACCTACTTCAGAGGAAACAGTACAAATGCCCGGAGGTGGAAGTAATTATGCGAATCTGGTGCTCTGCGGAGACATTGGCACGCCGGGAAATACCTGAGCGAAGTTTGAACCTGGATTTCTAAATAGCCAACACGGTTGTGTAAAGTTTATGCGGATATTCTGTGTTATTGAGACTTTTGCAACTGAAGTCACAAATGCTGAAACTGTATTTCCACTTTTGATAACACTAACGACAGGAATTGTAGACTGTATTATCCTACCGTCAGAAACGATAAATTAGCCAAAAGATAATAATGAATCGTCAGATGCGTCCATTTCTGTGTCCATGGCAAACCCACTTTACTGGAGGGTCTATCTACCCCGCGCGAGCTCAGTGTAAACTGGGAACTACACGCATATCTTTGAAGTCTTACGAAGTTTTCTTTCACCAAAAAATATCAGAGGTAAAATCAAATATTCCAGATAACTCTATTCAGAGATGCGAGCTGATTGAAACAATAATCAAAATTTACCACATACGGACGGGCTTCACACTTTAGAAAATTAAATGAATCTACCAGCGTTTGATTATTCATTGCTTAGAACAAGACAACAAACTCAGCAGAAATCTCTTTTCAAAATTACAATTCCACCGTAGACATTGAGATTTGAACCCCGACCCTTTGTATGAGATACCAATAGACTACCTCGACGGCTTGTTATCTCACAACTCTTCCATTCCTCAGGTATCCCGGGCACAATCTTCAACGGCGTCCCGGATTACCTGTACGAGACGGAAGTGCTGCGCCTGGACCGCGCGCTCTGGTTCAGTCCGGATGCGCAGACGCTCATGTTCGTCAGTTACAACGATAGTTTGGTGCACCTGTACCAGTACCCCTGGTATGGACTGGACGAGCCGGAGCCACCTGCTTACCCTACTATACGAACGTTAAGGTACCCTAAGGTAAGACGCAGCAGTGCTTCTTCTTCTTAATTTAAACTGTCGCAAATGTAGCACTCTTGAAGACTGGATAGCGTGAAAACTATCAGAAGATACGTTAAGGTAAGAAGAAGGTACGTTTTGGGCCTGGCGTCTATTCAAGACCGGCTCGGCTTGTTTTTTCTCATGGTCGAGTCTGGTTTTGGAACGAAATGTTGCTCGTGCCCAAAGCGAGAGCAAAACGTTATTGAAAACCGGTCCAAATCAAAAACCAAAAGGATTTTTCAAAATCTAATTCTACCCCCTAGTCTAGTCTTAACTCGGTTAAGTCGGTGGTAGAAGTTTAAATGAAAGCGAGACTTGGGTAGGCTCCTAAATAAATGATGATTGCTTAGGTACTTTGTTTGAACTTTAAGAATGATGATTTCAGGTGAACACGAACAACCCGGTGGCCACAGTGTACGTGGTGAGCCTCAAGACGCCCAAGTTCCTGTTCCCACACGCCATCCAGTTCACGCCGCAAGTAGACAAAGGTATAGTCATTTATTTCATCATAATAATGTAAGGGCTATAACAATCAACTCCGATTCGTCTTAGGCAACACGTGTGGCAGGCTTGGCTGCGGCTCGACAAAAACTTGCCAAGTATCCGGCTTTGGCCTGGCGACTTTGAACCCTTGAGGATAAATAACTCATGAAATAGGCCTCCTAGGTCCTATAGGATTAGGGAGCACCCTGGGTTTTATCTCATTCAGAGGTTGTTCATGGCCATTTGGCGCAATAACATCGCTTTAGAGTTTGGCACTTTTAAACAGGATACTCAGGTCGAATAGTCAGATTATCCTTAAATTATTTGTTCCAATAAACGTCATTTACTCCAATGTCACACTGCTGGATTCATCATCATCTACATTATGAACTAAATAAAACTACCGAAGCTCGGACTTTCCTATATTGTTATGAGGATGCGCGTTCCACAGACCATCCACTGTTTTTACTAAGCGTGTTGCAGATACTGCCTTTGAGGTCACAGTAATAACTAAATTAATTAAAATTAACATATTATTTTTGTACACTACACTGATATTAGGGTACCTTAGAGTCTCCGTAAAACACGTCAACAAGAACGGTCTTTAGTCGCTCTCACCCAGGTTTCCTTATCAGATGCTTCTTCTTTAATGTCTACATTGAAGTCTTTCGTTCCAGACTGGTATGTCCGTTGGACCGCCTGGACATCGGAGCGGCAGATAGCGGTTCTGCTCCTCAACCGAGCCCAGAACGTCTCCATCATCAGCCTCTGCAACGCCGTCACATACAACTGCCAGGATGTAAGTGTGATGACATAACCCATGACTTCTTGTGGCAAATGGACTTGCGCTTGATTCTTATCAAATTATAAATTATAAAAAAGTGATGATTAGGGTCCTATTTAGGGTAGGTAGTTTTATTGCTTGTTGTTAGGTTCCTCCGAGACAGACAAATAAAAAAAATGAAACGGAAACAATTTCGAGATTAAAACATATTCTTGCCGACACAAGACTGAAAGCAGCTGAGCAGAAAGTATAGAAAGGAAAGTAAATCCATCGAAGTCACAAGTATAAATTGTTTCCATCTTGACGAACCGATTTAAACAACATTTGGTATTGGACCCTGAAAAAGATACAGGGTAGTTTAATCATCCCTTGAAAATCGGGTCAAAAGCACTTTAGTCCAAACTGATATGCAGGTAAATTCCAAAAATAACCAATTCCCCTTTAAGATCAACCAAGTAATATCCAAAAAAGTGATAGATACAATAAATCATTTCAAGCCTAATCTTCGCGTCCAATTACTGTAGAAAAATTGCCTTCCGCGCGAAGTTTCTCAAAAATGATCCGTAACGGAAAGTAATGATAGACTGGAGCCTCATTCGAGTTAATTAATGGGGACATGAGATTTTTCATATCCCTAAATTAACAGATACCTCTCATGCTCTCGTATTTATCGCAGATTCTATTTGAATCATCCCAAAAGAGTACTTAAAATCGAAATCAATTCCGCGGAATATATGATGATATATCTTGCTAAGTAGGGAGATAATGAATCGTTATGGGATTTGGGAGATCCCATCTCCCCTATTCACGATCTTGAATGAGGGCCCTGGCCTATCAACCAGATTACGCCGCTGATGACTGAATTAAGTATAATATTATAATTCTTGCGCTTGATTAATGAGTTACTCTTTGTCATTGTGGAGGACATTTCGGAGAATGCGGCGATTTAGGGACGGCAAGATGTTACTGATTATCTTGTTAGGGAATTGTGATCTTTCTGAATAAACAAGGTGATATTTTAGTTCGTGTGTTCCAAATTATACACACTTTACTTTATACACACAACTGTAAATGTTGAGTTACTTAATTTACAAATGTTAGAGCGCTGACAAAATCGAATCAAGCTATTTATTCCAGAAATCTTGCTTTCTCAGTTCCAATTCCAAGGAACACTCAATCTTCTCATGTGCCTGTTTTGTGTTTTAATGAATTTAGATGTCGGCTAAATAATTTTTCTTCTTTTTTCTCCTATTAGTACATAAAAACATATGAACACACACATATACACACACGCCCTAACCTGCGCATGTCGATTGTGGATAGCGATACCTGGATCAAATAAGTATTTAATTTCATTTAAGTATCTAATTCTGTCTAAGTAAAGTTTTTGTACCTTTTTATGTCACATTCACATATTGCACTCCAGACCCAGCCTAGTTTGGGGTCCGCCAGACACTTCTATTTGTGTATTATGTAACTTGTGTTTTAAGTGCTAGTGGTAGGGCCTTTTGCTAGGTCCGTCCGGGAAGTACCACCGTCTTTCCCCCGCTAACCTACCGCCAAATAGCAGTGCTCGCACTGTTGTGTTCCGGTAGGGGGTTAAGGCAGCCGGTGAAATTTCTGGCACAGAGGCATTCCATCTTAGGCCTCAGGGTAGCGCATTCGAGATCTTATGGTTTCCTAATGGGGATCATAGGATTTCGGTTTCCATGGACCGCAGTGACCACGTACCAACAGGTACCAAAGATATAAAAAATCAAATAAATAAATATTTGATTAGATTTTTTTATTTTATTTGATTTACCCCGGTCAGGCGAGCCAGTCACCTGACTCCTTCATAGCCATGAAATAGTTTTGATTTTTGTAGATAATTCGCGACGAAACCGACGGCACGCGCTGGTCGGGGCTCGGCGCTGAGCCGGACCCCGACTGCGGCTGGTGCGGCGGCGCCGCGCTGGTGAGTTCACTCATCCTCGTCGTCATCGTCATCATTGTCGTCGTCATATTCATCATAAACATCATTGTTATCACCATTATCAACATCATCGTTATCATTATTATCACCATTATCATCATCGTAATCATCATCAGCATCACAGTCATCGGCATCATCATCAGTATCGTCATCATCATCATCATCACCGTCATCAGCATCATCATCATTATCTTCATCATCATCATCATGATTATCGTCATCATCATCACCGTCATCGGGATCATCATGATCATCATAACCACACATAGCCCGCTAGTCAAATTGGTCCAACCAGTGTTATCCTCTGGCAGCCACAATTTTTAGTTGATGACGCCGGGATTGAAATTTTTCAAATAGCGATAAAACCGAAAATAGGGTTATCTGAAACACCGCGCCTACGTGTCCACACGACGACACGATAGTATCTACTAGGTACACTACTTGGATTTTTGTCTTATCATGTATTCTCAAAGCGCATTTTGTCCAGGTGGGCGGGCGCGGAGGGCTGTTCACGAGCGCGCCGGTCACGGACCGCGGCGGCGCCTGGCGGCACGCCGTGCGCGTCGGAGCCGACGGCGTCACCAGCGTCACGCAGGGGGCGTTCGAGGTCACGCAGATACTGGGCTGGGACGAGAGGAGGCAGCTGCTGTGAGTGCGCCCTTTACTAGCGACAAGCTTAACTCGTTAGTAGCTAGTTCAAGTTACAATCAGGCTAGTTAGGTTTCAAGATCTAGGGAATGCCACCTAAGTCTAAAATTACTCTAAAATTGGTGAATTTCGTCAGATTCACCGGTCACAGCTTATCGTTTTTTGTTAATGGTAGGACCTGGTGCTGGATCCATCCGGGGTGGTACCACCGTCTTTTCCCGCTAACTTACCGCCAAATAGCAGTACTGTTGTGTTCCGGTAGGGGGTTAAGGCAGCCGGTGAAATTTCTGGCACAGAGGCATTCCATCTTAGGCCTCAGGGTAGGCAACGCATTTGAGATCCTATGGTTTCCTAATGGGGATCATAGGATTTCGGTTTCCATGGACCGCAGTGACCACTTACCAACAGGTGGGCTGTGCGCTCGTTTGCCTATACCATAGGTATAAAAAAAAGAGTCATTCACAAACGCCTCCACGTAGAGAGTCACATCATACGCCTGGAAGAGATCCAAAAGATCACCGAAGTCCAAAGAATCTGGAACTTCTTGAACTCAACGGGTATTACCGGTGAACTATGAGAAAATCGCAAAGGCCACAATAGATCAGCCGTGGTCGAGGTGATACATAAGTAAATGGTTCTACAACACCCCCAAATAACAATATCGATTGTGTCGATGGTATCTGGATGGTATAAGCTGAACGTTTGTGTGTTTTTATGTTTAGAGGTTTGTTGTTCAATCACGCTAAAGCGGCTCAACTATTTTGCATGAAATTTGGCAAACAGATAGTTTGTAACATGGTAAGCTATACCTATTATCCCGGAAATCCCGGGATATCCTGGAAACTCATTAGAGGTACCCTGGAAGAAGACTTTGGATAGAAATCCCAGGTATCCCAGAAATCCCGTAATCCCGGAAAAGGATTTAAAACTATCTTTTCTATATAGTTTGACGACTGGTTTGGCTCAGTTAGTAGTGACCCTGCCCACTGTTCCGACTGTCGCGGGTTTGAATCCCGCTCGGGGCAAACTTTGTGTGATGAGCACAAATGTTTGTACTCGAATCACGGATGTTTAGTATTTATATATGTATGTATTTCTCTATATAAGTATTTATATCGTTGTCTAGCACCCATAGTACAAGCTTTGCTTAGTTTGGGGGCTAGGTCAATTTATGTGTAATGTCCCAAGATATTTATAGTGTTAAATTCCCTGCAGAGGAAGTCGTGAGTAAAAGCCCGTTAGTTTAATATTGTATGCCGGACATCGGCTGATTGTGAAGGACAACGTTATGTGGACGACCTTTTTATACTACTCACATTCAGACAATAAATGGGGGTAATTCTTTTATTTTTAAACACTAAAATAATTACAATAAAAATAAAACTAAAAATAACTTATAAATAAAAAATTTGGCACAGATCAGTGTCGCTCGGCAAGGTCACCAAAAGGCTGGCAACATTGCCGCGCTGGATGGCAATGCTTATTCGCTGAGCGAAGTAGTGGCCTGACAATAAATTATTAATTATTGATTAGATATAAGTATGGTCGGTTGCAGCTACGTGATGGG
>OZ020293.1:554200-617083 GCA_963971205.1 Aethes cnicana
AACCGACTCTACGAAAACATCATAGAAATGTGTCTTCACATCATCAGAATTCATATTTTCAATAAAATGTGAAATACTTACTTACATGTTTTTTTTTTCTTTCCTTTCAGATCTACCCAGACGAGGGTCACAACTTTGAGCGATCCAACATCCACCTCCACAAGGCCATGGAGCAGTTCTTCGACGAGTGCTTCGGCCCCGTCGAGGTCGCCGACTGGGACGTCGGCGGGGTCGGCGGACTCTTCCCCTTCCGGGACTAGGAATGCCCCTGTGGGGAAAGACCCCCTAGTACCGAATTACCCGAAGGTTGAAATACCCAACAGCACACCTTGAAAATATGATTCCAAATATATAGGATTTTGAGCTAAATGTGAGGGGAAACTGGAGATGTGTCTTGTAAAATAGTGAGGAAAAAACCTCTATGCATGGGGTGGGGAACTTCCACCTTTGTTGACTTTTGAAAGCAACTGATGCCTGCATGTAAGTATGTACTTGAGACTTTGAAGCAATGGCGTCAACTTCGAAAATATATCCTCTTGCTTGTCATATGGGTTACAAAATGCTATAAAATGGTTGGGCTATAAAATGTTATTTAGTAAGATTAGTAAAGACGTGTTCATCTGTAAAGTACTGAGATCGGTAAATCTTCAAGACCTAATAGTTCGTGGTATGTTTGATCCCAACCTAAGGCCGGAACGCCACTGCTGCACATGGTCAAGCTAGGTACGCCATAAACTATTCGTATCAAAATGTATTTGGATAAGTCCACGGCAGCGCACGACCACGCTACGTACGAAAAATACAATCAACCCACGTTACCGAGTGCGTGCCTATCGTGCGCAGCAATGGGGCTCCGGCTTTAATTAAGAGAAATTTAATGTGTAGGCCTGACCAAATACTAATGTTTGTTTATAATCTCATCAATTTCATACTAGTGATGAATATTCCAAATTAAAAAAATATTATACGTACAGTTTCAACTGATTGGTCAGCTTTTTTCGACCAGAAACACTTTGTTAGAGCCTACATAAATCCTATGGTGGAACTAGAAGCAAGATCTGTATTAAGTACAGTTTGGATGATTAGATCAATCAATCAATCAATCATTTATTCAGCAAATTGGCCACATAGGGGCACTTTTACATAGTCGGATTGTAGTCATATAGACGTGCTAGACATGCTTATGGCTGTATTGGTAAATCTAGATGTAATGAGTTCACCAAAGATGTAAAGTCTTATTTCAACAACGGTACGTTTTTAGGATTTTATTTGGAAAGTGGACCAAAAAGATCCAGTGAAAAGTAATCAGCTAGATTTTTAAATGACTTCTTTACATAAATGACTTTTATGAAATTAAGCCAAAATGTAACTTCCATGAGTAGTGGAATAAAGTATTTGTGTGATAAATATGTAAGAAATTATATCAATGGCTGTTTAACATTTACTTAGAGTAACATTTTTATTGTTTACCTTTTTTATGATGCGTTCATTTTGAAACCATTACACGAATATTGGTGAATTGTAGGTATCTTAATAAGTATTTGTGAAGTTGAAAATTATAAAATGAACCTTTACCTATTGACGCCTAATGAAAAACTCTATTGTGAAACAATAAAATAAAGTATGACAGTTTAAATAGATATTTAAAGAGATAAATGTAGTATTTTATTAAATGTGTAATTCAATGCGTCAAGTTTGTGAACAACATCGTCAAACCACGCAGAACTCTTTAATCTTCGATATGATTGTTCACAGACTTGATCGGGGTAAAACACCCCTGAAAATTTTCTTATGATTATTGTAAGGAAAAGTCTATATTTTATCGTGTAACGTATCAAAATCTTTATCTTTAACCATTTCTATGTCGCTTTCAATGTCATCGTAAAATAGCTTTAAATATAGTTAAATCCCTTAAATCCTTACCTAGATATAATGATCCTGTAATAGTTACAAATGACTACGCCAATGTCCAATTATTATGAAAAGTTGTCACACTTGCCCCTGTTTTGGGGCAAGTCTGGACAACAAAAAATATCCCATAACACTCTAGTAATTTGTAATGTTACTGAATAAAAACTTATTCAAATGTTAATACCTATATTTGAAACCCTTGAAAAGAATTAGTGGGCATTGCAGTACCTACCTAATTGCTACACTTTGCTGATTGTTTTCTCATTGTGAAACGTGGTCATATTACCGATAAGGGCAAAACGCCATATAGCACTTGCTTTGAACACCCAACAGATTCATATGTGTATCAAAATGACGAAGTACCTAATCACTCGGGTACAAAATAAGAAAAGTATTGAATAATGGTACTTCCAGAATTCTTTTATCACCTTCTATATGTTTTTATGTAAGTATCATCATCATCATCATCATCATTTCAGCCGAAAGACGTCCACTGCTGGACATAGGCCTCCCCCAAGGCTCGCCACTCAGACCGGTCCTGTGCTACTTGCTTCCACCGGTTTCCCGCAACCTTCACGAGGTCGTCGCTCCATCTTGTTGGAGGCCTACCGACAGCTCGTCTCCCGGTTCGCGGGCGCCACTCGAGAACTTTCCGGCCCCATCGGCCATCAGTCCTGCGAGCAATGTGCCCCGCCCACTGCCACTTAAGGCTCGCAATTCTTCGGGCTATGTCGGTGACCCTAGTTCTACTGCGGATATCCTCATTTCTGATTCTATCACGCAGAGAAACCCCGAGCATAGCCCTCTCCATTGCCCTCTGAGTGACTTTGAGCCTTCTTATGAGGCCCATCGTAAGCGCCCACGTCTCGGAACCATAAGTCATCACTGGCAACACACACTGGTCGAAGACTTTCGACTTGAGACACTGCGGTAATTTGGACGAAAAGACACTGCGAAGCTTCCCGAACGCTGCCCAGCCGAGTCGGATTCGACGATTGACCTCTTTCTCGAAGTTGGACCTACCTAACTGGACTGTTTGTCCCAGGTATACATAATGGTCAACAACTTCGAGCGCAGAGCCTCCGATTATTACGGGAGTTGGCACAACATGGACATTAGACATAATTTTCGTCTTGTCCATGTTCATTTTAAGACCAACTCGATCGGAAACTCTGCTGAGGTCAGCGAGCATAATACTGAGGTCCTCCATGGTCTCAGCCATGACTACAATATCGTCGGCAAATCGAAGGTGAGAGATGTACTCGCCATTAACATTGATGCCTCGACCTTTCCAGTCCAGCACCTTGAAAGCATCCTCCAATGCAGCGGTGAACAGCTTCGGAGAGATCACATCTCCTTGTCTGACTCCCCGCTGCAGTGGAATAGGCTTCGTGGTCTGGTCCTGTAGTCGGACGGACATGGTGGCATTTTCGTACAAACACTTCAACACTTCGATGTACCGGTAGTCAACTTGGCACCTCTGGAGAGACTGCAGCACAGCCCAAGTCTCGATCGAATCGAAGGCTTTCTCGTAGTCCACAAATGCAAGGCAAAGGGGGAGGTTATACTCTTCGGTCTTCTGTACAACCTGCCGCAACGCATGTATGTGGTCTACGGTACTATAGCCCTTTCGGAAACCGGCTTGTTCGGGAGGCTGGAATTCGTCAAACCTGCGCGCGAGACGGTTCGTAATGACTCTCGAAAACAGCTTGTAAACATGGCTCAGAAGTGAGATGGGTCTATAATTCTTCAACAAGGTGTTATCACCTTTTTTGAAGAAGAGCACCACCACACTTCTGTTCCATGCTCGCGGCGTTCTCCCTTCATGAATGACGGAATTAAACAGCGTCTGAAGGGCCTTAAGGACTGGTTTACCACCCGCCTTCAGGAGTTCGGCTGTAATTCCGTCGTCACCAGGGGATTTGCCGTTCTTAAGCTGTTTGAGAGCCATACTAATCTCGTACAGGCTGACGTCCGGGATATCTTCGGTATAGTGTCGGGTTAATCTAGCTCTAGGGTCTTTAGCTGGATCAGCGACGGGTGTTCGGATTGTCGTGTATAACTGCCCATAGAACTTCTCGACTTCTCCCAACAGCTCCGGTTTGGATGAAACGATCCTGCCGTCTTCGGTCTTCAGCTTTGTCAATTGGCTTTGGCCAATAGACAGATCTTTGGCAAACACCTTCGAGCCTCTGTTACGCTCAAGCTTCGAGCCTTTGTTATGTAAGTATGTAGATATTTATTTAGGTTATATCCATGTTATATCTCAAATATCGATGACACCTATTTGATTTAGCTCTACTCTACCCTCTAGTCTAATATCTAGTCATTTGAGTTATCTATAAAAGTAAGAATTATTTAAAACGTATTGGCATGTTACCCAGGCATCCTAAAGATAATCGGTTATTCAAAGCGAGGATTTTTAGAACGTCTCTTTATTTTTATATACCTACCAACAAGTTAGGAGCAATGTTATTTTCTAAAAGATTGATTATTTCTTTACTTTTTTGTACTTTAATCATTCTAAGTCATTCTGTTTAAATTCATATCTATTCTGATTAAAATGCGACAGTATTAGTTATTCCTATTAAAATAATGGGCTCATCTTGCCCCTATGCCAGTTTCAAACTTGACATAACTTGAAATTTTGTGTTCAGTTCAAGAAAATCTTATTGTATTGTATAGCGTGTTTAGGTCTATACGTAAAAATCTATATGTTCATATACCTACATGTTACATGTCTAACATCGCTCAGTGGATGATTGTTTAAATTTATGTTATTGTTGTTTTATAAAAAAGAATAAAAATTGTTCCCAAGCATGCGTTTTATTTCCTTGAATATACACTAGCATATTTTGAGCGCCGCCATGACATTGAAATGAGATATGGCTGAAACAAAAACTTCAAATTTTTATTTTTCAATTTGAATTTACCACTGAGCTTTTCGGTGAAAGAAAACATCGTGAGGAAACCTGCACGCAATTGCGAAGTAATTCAAAGATGTGTGTGAAGTCCCCAATTCGCACGGGGCCCGCGTGGGGACTATAGTCCAAACCCTCTCGTGTTGAGAGGAGGCCTGTGCCCAGCAGTGGGACGCAAATAGGCTGTAGAAGTAGTAGTATTTTTATTAGGAGTGTTTACACGATGCGTTTTGTTTGCGTAATAAGGGCTGCACTACATGCGATGTTGAAATAAAAGATTATGGCATTGATTGGAATCACAATTTTATTATCTTACAGAGATAGTCTTGCTTAAAATAATTACATTTGTCTACTCTAGCCCAATGGCTGCTTAGCACCGCTCCACTGTCTGTCAACAAAAAAGGACTCAATTAATTAATTAATTTTATTTTTATGGTTTCAATTAAACTTCTTGAAACCCATGATAACATATTGAAGACTACATGCATATCCATTTCCATATTAATAATATTAGAGTATAAATATTTCTAAAAATCTCCACCGTATTTCTCTGCATATATAAGTACATATTTATATCGTTGTATCCCATAATACAAGCTTAGCTTAGTTTGGGGCTAGGTCAATTTGTGTGAATTCTCCCAAGATATTTATTTTAGCTTCTGCCCACGACTTCACCCGCGTGAAATTCGGTTTTCGCGCTCACGCGGGAACTATACGTTTTTCCGGAATAAAAAGTAGCCCATGTCCTTTCCCGGGACCCCAACTACATCCATGCCAAATTTCATCTCAATCGGTCCAGCCGTTGAAGCGTGAAGAGGTAACAGACAGACAGAATTCCTTTCGCATTAATATGGATTTAGTTTGTATGGAGTGTCGTGGGAGTTAAGTTATTATTTATTTATTTATTTAAACTTCATTGCACATACAAAATGTATACAATTGGCGGACTTAATGCCTAAAGGCATCCATAAGGCCAAACAGAAAGAAAAATGAGTAGGTGCATCAATATCAGAAAGAAACTACAGAAATACAAGGAAGATAACAAATAATTCCAAAAGAGGATAAATTTACATAAACGTACATAAAAATTATATAAAAGATAAACATACATAAACTAATACATACATAAACCAGCCGCACGAAGCAAAGAAAAATATGAAGGATTCCAAATCTACGCGACCTTCTCAAACAAATGCTTACGCAGCATTCGCTTGAAGGAGAGCTTGGTTTGAGCTTGTCTAATATCTAGAGGTAGCGAATTCCAGAGGCGGATTGCCTGAAGGGTGAAAGAATTAGAAACAAAACCCGTGGAGTGAGAAGGAGTGACGAGTTACCTGCCGGTCTACTTCCAGCGGTTGTTCTCGTAGTCCCACTTGGAGGCGAGCCCGTCCACCGGGTTCACCCGGAGGTCCAGCATGCGCTTCAGCTGCGCCTTCTGGTTCTCCTCGCTCATGGACTCGGGGATCGGGTTGTATACTGGAAATTAATAGAACTGCTGTTAAAGTTCGTCAAAAAATGGATATAATTCAAGATAGTTAGGTTAGAGGGCGTCCATATTACCTATACAGAGTGTATAGTGATAACTGCATACATAAACATCATCATCATCATCATCATCATCATCATCATCATCATCATCATCATCATCATCATCATCATCATCATCATCATCATCATCATCATCATCATCATCATCATCATCATCATCATCATCATCATCATCATCATCATCATCATCATCATCATCATCATCATCATCATCATCATCATCATCATCATCATCATCATCATCATCATCATCATCATCATCATCATCATCATCATCATTTCAGCCGAAAGACGTCCACTGCTGGACATAGGCCTCCCCCAAGGCTCGCCACTCCGACCGGTCCTGTGCTACTTGCTTCCACCGGTTTCCCGCGACCTTCAAGAGGTCGTCGCTCCATCTTGTTGGAGGCCTACCGACAGCTCGTCTCCCGGTTCGCGGGCGCCACTCGAGAACTTTCCGGCCCCAACGGCCATCAGTCCTGCGAGCAATGTGCCCCGCCCACTGCCACTTAAGGTTCGCAATTCTTCGAACGATACATAAACATAGCCCACCCAAATTGCTTTTTTTTGTCTCAAAAACTTAAGAAACCTTCTTTTGTTCTTTTTCCTGAAAAACGTGAGTAAATGACCTGTTGTATTCCAAATTGATACAAAAATTCGAGGAATATTCAAATATGAAAATTAAATTTATTTTAGGCGACCCGGCGACCCCATTTTGATCTCGAATTAGCAAACTAACTATAAGTTTTTTACCTATAACGTGATTCATGAAGCTCACCGAACAGCTTCATGCCCATGTAGATCCAGATGGAGAAGGAGGCCAGGATGAGGCTCCAGCCCACGACGCCCTTCACTCCCCGCTGGCGCCTGGAACTACACTCTGGACTGTCATCACTCACTGAACAGCTTCATGCCCATGTAGATCCAGATGGAGACGGTGGCCAGGATGAGCGACCAGCCCACGACGCCCTTCACTCTCCGCTGGCGCCTGGAACTACACTCTGGACTGTCATCAGTCACCGAACAGCTTCATGCCCATGTAGATCCAGATGGAGGTGGCCAGGATGAGGCTCCAGCCCACGACGCCCTTCACTCCCCGCTGGCGCCTGGAACTACACTCTGGACTGTCATCACTCACTGAACAGCTTCATGCCCATGTAGATCCAGATGGAGACGGTGGCCAGGATGAGCGACCAGCCCACGACGCCCTTCACTCCCCGCTGGCGCCTGGAACTACACTCTGGACTGTCATCACTCACCGAACAGCTTCATGCCCATGTAGATCCAGATGGAGACGGTGGCCAGGATGAGCGACCAGCCCACGACGCCCTTCACTCTCCGCTGGCGCCTGGAACTACACTCTGGACTGTCATCAGTCACCGAACAGCTTCATGCCCATGTAGATCCAGATGGAGGTGGCCAGGATGAGGCTCCAGCCCACGACGCCCTTCACTCCCCGCTGGCGCCTGGAACTACACTCTGGACTGTCATCACTCACTGAACAGCTTCATGCCCATGTAGATCCAGATGGAGACGGTGGCCAGGATGAGCGACCAGCCCACGACGCCCTTCACTCCCCGCTGGCGCCTGGAACTACACTCTGGACTGTCATCACTCACCGAACAGTTTCATGCCCATGTAGATCCAGATGGAGATGGTGGCCAGGATGAGGCTCCAGCCCACGACGCCCTTCACTCCCCGCTGGCGCCTGGAACTACACTCTGGACTGTCATCACTCACCGAACAGCTTCATGCCCATGTAGATCCAGATGGAGAAGGAGGCCAGGATGAGGCTCCAGCCCAGGATGCCCTTCCACTCTCCGGTGGGGGCCTGGAACTCGGCGAAGGTCTGGCAGTAGGAGGCGCGGTAGAGGGCTTTCTTCTCCTCGATGGTCAGCTTGCGCCAGTCGGCCTTCTCCTTCTCACGGAGGACCTGGCCCAACAAACAGGATATTACAGATCAAGACCGAAAAAAATGCAGGAATAGACTGTAGCTTGAGCCTTTTGGGGTAGAAACGCTGGGACCGTGGAGGCCGGGGCGCACCGTAATTTAGTGTTTTATCAAAAAAAAAAAACAAGGCCTCTGGTGACCAAAGCCACAGAATAAGTAATAGTACTAACGTACAGAAGGCCGACTGCTAGCAAAAAACCGGTTTCGGAGCGCCTCAAGCCCCCAAAGTGGCCATCTCTTTCTATCGCATGCAGCGCGCTCTTTCGGAGGCCACGCCCTAGCGCTAGGGCTGGCGCACTCGAGAACATATTAAATCATGCGTCTAGTATTAGTGCATAGGTTAGCTATAATGGTGTTATTAACAAAATAAATATTTAAGTTAAGTTACTTATTTTTTATTATTATTAAAAACACTCGTCTACACAGATGCTAAAACGTAATTTACTATTAAGTTGTCACATACTTTATCTGTCAATTTATGAATCAGCTAAATTCAAAATTAAGACACACAGTCACACAACTGCATTATCATATATACTAGCCGCTGTCCGCAACTTCGTCCCGTGTACATAGAATTTGCGTACCCGATGATACTATTATACTGGACATACAATAGTTATTGTTATTATTACTATAGAAAAAAAAATTGGGTTGTCTTGAACTACCTCCATGCCAAATTTCATAATTTTACTCTTTACCAAATAATTACTTTTTACCAAATCATTTTACTTTTCTTGTTACTACAACCCTCTGCTATACAATATTTTTTTGACATAATTCAAATTTCATAGCACATTTGATTCTTGCGTCGCGCGCGTCGTACATTAAGGTGATAACTCACGGTTTTATGTAGCCTCTACGATAATAGATGGCGCGGGTGGTAGATATTGTAATTATCAGGATTTACGCAAAATTCCAAGCCCAAAGGTACACTTTGATGGACTATGCGATTGAAGGGATATATTATACATCTCAATTTCACATAATTATCCGTACATCACCTTTCATTTAGGAAAAAAGACGACTAGTCTGCCAAGAATGAACTCACGCACACATACAGAGGTAGTGAAACGTAGTGGAAACCAAGGCTTAATTTCGCCGAGAATTATAGAGCTTCTGTGGCGCTGTGGTTTTTGTGATTTCTTTTTATGAAGTATAAATCGTGGAAGTCGTGGGTTCGATCCTCACTTTTTCAAATTTTTGTATTTTTTTTTCGTTTTTCTATAATAAATATTAACTAGTGAAACTTTTGATATATTTTTACTTGACATTATAAAAATATATTTAATCTAGATATGATTATTTATTTCTACTACTATTTTTAATCAAAGGATAAAAATCCGTGTGTATTTCGTTACATTATCCTCCTCCTCCGACACATACTTCTTGTGACGGTCTTCCATGTGCAGCGATCTTCGCCCTGGTGCATCGCCGCATTTACCGGCGGCACCTGTTCGGCCTCCTCTCTCTGGGTCTTTTCCCTTCAGCATTAGTCTCTCCAACTTGTCGGATTTCCACGAGTTATGTGACTGAAGGTAAGCCGTGGAGGCCTAATGGTTCGACCCACCGCCTGTCATGCAGAGGGTCGGGGGTTCGATTCCGGCTCGCACCTCTAAGTTTACTTACGTGCGAAATTCAATTTGAATTTACTATGAGCTTTTCGGCGACGGAAAACATCATGAGGAAACCTGCACGCATCTGCGAAGTAATGCAAAGATGTGTGTGAAGTCCCCAATCCGCACTGGGCCCGCGTGGGGACTATTATAGCCCAAACCCTCTCATAATGAGGGGAGGCCTGTGCCCAGCAGTGGGACGCAAATAGACTGTAGTAGTAGATTATATGTACTCGTCACCATAACTGTTACAGCGAGCGTGTAGACAGTGCGGGTTTTCTACGCTCGAGTGGTCTACTATCTGGTCAATTTATTTTTGTTTTTTGTTTTTTACCTACAGCAAAAATCAATTTTTATAGACTAACTAGCTGACCCAGCGGACTTCGTACCGCCATAGTTTTCTTTTTGGGTGGGTATGAAAAATAGCTTACGTCCTATTCTCAGCCCTACTGAACATACACACCAAATTTCATAAGAATCGGTCGAGCCCTTTCGGAGGAGTTTGGTTACAAACACTGTGGCACGAGAATTTTATATATAGGTACTATCTATAGGTACTATATAAGAGATAAAATGTCCTAAGCAGAGCTCGATCGCCCAGGCCAGGTAGAGATCTTCACTATCTAAAGTCCCGCGCCATCACGTTTCAAAACGCTTCAATATACCACCAACACTCTCAACACATGTGCTGAGACAGCCATCAACTATGCGTTGAGAGTGTTGGTGGTGCTTTTTAAATAATAATAAAAAAATTGAAGCGTTTTGAGATGTGAAGGCGTGGGACTTTAGATAGTAGAAGATCTCTACCTACTTCTTATTATAAGTAGCTATTTTTATTTCTTACATAAATGAATAAAATACTTATAAGAGATAGGTATGATTTATTTCTTCTAGCAGTCTTCTGACATGTCACCGCTCATTACATTTTTTATATCTGATCATTATAAACAACAAAATACTTGTATAGGTACTTACTTACCTATTTCGTTCAATGATTTTCCAACTCATAAAACGCGATTTACGCGATCAACTATGTAACGGCGGGTTAACGCCATCTTGTGAGCATTCTGGAAATTAATAGGAATCGGACGGACACTAGCACTAGCAGATCAGCTGTTCATAGACCACGACGCCATATTGGCCTGATGCTTACAGTGTAAACGTTCTCTCACACAAGCTTGGTTCGACCGAAATTTTATTGGTTTTGAAATGCTTATAATTATTTTATTCTTTGATTTTTTGCGGTGTTTTTGATCTATGCGCGCTCGGGAAATAATGTAATATTTTATTAGAACGATAAAAGTAACTAAAAGCAGTCGTAGTCGAAGATTACGTGAGCAGTTTTTTGTATGGGGTTCAGCCGTGACGATTCACCTTAAGACAAACGCGAGCGCGTGCATTCGCTAGCAGTGCGCGGCAACGCCGGCAACCACTAATCATCACGCCCGGTGCGAAGGCGGCGGGTACTTGTATCGAGCGCGACGAAATCAAAGAGTGCGCCGCGCCTGCCAAAGCTGGCCTCTATCTCGCACAGTGATTGAGCATTGCCATTCAACGCGGCAATGCTGCCAGCATTTTAGGTACCTTGCCTTGTAAGTGTTGGCCTACAGTTAGATTAAGGAAGTAAGTAGTACGTAAGATTTTTGTTAATATATTTATTTTGTTATTAAAAAAAAACTTATAATCGACTAGCTTTTCCCCGCAACTTCGTATGCGCAGAAATATTATAATTTAAAATCCCGTTTTTCGGGAATCCTGTGGGAATTTCGGGAAAACCTCTCTTAGCGCTCCCCAACGTTCCCTAAGGAACCTGCATGCCAAATTTCAGCTCTCTACGACCAGTAGTTTCGGCTCTGCGTTGATCGATCAGTCAGTCAGTCTGTTTCTTGCTTTATATATATAGTTAGCTGATTCTGTAGTTAAAATATCGTCACAATCACAACGTTTTGCTTGACCCCGTACGGCATAGCAATCGCGGTGCCCTCATTGGCGCAATCCGGTCGTCTGCAGGTGCTGTCAGGAGTCAGGACAGGTGGGTGTGGGTTGGTGTTGGCTCACCTTGATGTCTGGAGTGTCGGGGCGGAAGCGCACGGCGGGTAGCGGGAAGTCGGGCCGGTCCACGTAGTTGGGCTGCCCGTTGAAGCCGTAGCCCACCCACTCGCGGTTGCCGATCTGAACGGGGCAAACAGAGAGACATCACAAAATGGTATATCTTACAGCGGGTGACGGATTGAATCTAGAGTGAAGTGAACTAACGTGGAATCTTGAGCTAGCGAGGGACTTAAGCTATAGAAGGTGTAAATAATTTTGCTACCATGTACACTCCTATGAGAAAACCATTACATACTACATCATTGCCATAAAATGAAGCTAAGTACATCCTAAAACCGATAAGTAAGTAAATAACACTTTATTGTACACCTCAAAATAAATGTATAAGTACACAAAAATCACAAATAATAATATTGTACAAAGGCAAACTTGTCCCCCTAAGGATTTCTTCCGGTCAACCTTTAATAAAACAGCGTGGTTTCTGAACGTAAGTTATAAACCGTCTGCATGAATGTCCTACCTACTGCCCGTCTAAAATTAAATAAATAAAATAAATAAATGAACATACCTTGGCGAGTTCGCTCATGGAGCGAGTGCCGGCGGGCACGCGGACCGCATCGAGCAGTGCTCTGCGCATCAGGAAGTTGGCCATTCTGTAACGAAAAAAAAATTTTATGAACAAATTCAATAATCAGCATAAGGAATAGTTGCACATTGGTAGGCAAGAAATACCATGAATAAATAAATAAAAAGCCTTTTTGGTTTAAATGTTCCATAGTTTCCAACTAAACGTTTTCAGAAGGCAGGTGTCTGATGTTGGAAGCAACCTCTAATACTCACTTTGTTGTCATATTAGTGTACTAATTCTATTACAATGTTTCCATTTTCTTGATATTTTAGTAAGTACTAGTAGTTAATGTTCACTGTCATGTTCTCTATAGGTTTAACACCTTTAAATTTAACCATGCTGTGCATACATGTTTTGGACAGCATTAAACCTAATAACCTGGTCTATCTAATGTATATAATAACATGCACGAATGCGGTCTGTTTTGTATGCCAAATAAAGAAATAAATAAGTATGACGTATTTGAGTTGTCGGGTAGAGGGCTCTTTCAGTGTGATCAAGTGGTCCCAGTGTTCCCATGACTGTATGTCATCGTAAGGACTTCTAACAACCTCGGGCAAAAGGTACATATTTTATTGAAGTTGGATAGTGCCAGGGAACTCAGCAATGATGGAATAGAAATAGAAAGATTCTTTGAGAATTAATAAAAAGAAGTTTAACACATTCACTGCCACGGACGCATATATGCGTTTTGCTGACTTTCATGCTGTGCCTTGAACGCACATGTGCGTCGCAATGTTCTCTTAATGACGGATACAGCACCTGGCGAAAGATCAAAAAACAAAAGTGGCAGCGAATATTGTTAAACATTTGAACTTTCCTCTTGATATTGTTTTATAGTATTTTTTTCTATTGTATCATACAATATGCATGATCTTCAATTGAAATCAGTTCGAAAGAAGTTCTCTATTTGAATCTTATTTAAAGACTAGCTTCTGCCGCAACTTCATCTGTGTGGAATCCGTTAATAGTATTCCCGTGGGAACTATGCGTTTTCCGGCATAAAAAGTAGCCTAGATGTTGACCAGTGTTATAAACTACCCCCATACCAAATTTTGTTGCAATCCGTTCAGTAGTTTTCAAGTATAAGACCATTTTTCTAAAAATCATTATTTTGTGTTCAGTATTGTTTATATAGTCCCCTCAACTTGATAGTTTCTTTTAATTTTCAAGTTTCAGACGCGACTTCTTATTAGTAGTATAGATAGAAATCCAATCAACCATTCCATATATTTTAAAATTTATGTTGGCAAAAGTCCCAATATAGGCTCCTACCAAATATCATAATGGCAGGCTGTGGCAATGTATATGGGTACGATGTAATGGGTTCGATTATATATACTTCAAAACCAGCCTGTTAATGGAATATGATAATTAATTAAACTTTAATTTAGTAGCAATATACCCTTTACTTATACAAGGAAAACTCGAACAATAACCTACGCAAGCAAAAATTAACTTATTGTGTTTTGATTCAATATGCACAGTTCATTGGTTTTAGACACAATTAGTGGTATGCATAGACATAAATAATACTTCGTATGGACCCGGCCTAACGTAGATACATGTCATGTTTCCCCACTTCATTGGTGTCCAATCCAAAGTTAAACTTATATCGTGACACTAAAGCTGGGTCACAGTTTTTCAAACAACGAGACGAGTTTATAGATACTGAGAAACAGTTTCGAAAAAAGTTTTTTTTAAAACGCTTATTGTCACGCACGCTCGGTGACAGAACTTTGGATTGGACACCGTGAAAGTGGGGACATATTACGTGTACGTTAGACCGGGTCTATATTATTTACGTCTATGGTGGTATGTGAACACTAATCGACTAGCTAGGTTATAGATTATTATTCATAGGAATTATGATAAGGTAAGGTTACAATTCGAGAATCGATTGCATGAGTTACATAACGGGAAAACAAAAAAATACTGCATAGAGGGCTATCTTTACTGTAAAGATAACTTTAACATGGCTCAATATTGCAATGGCTTATAAATAAAACAAGTTCGAAACGGAAATTAGTGGATATTAAGGAAAAATTCCAAATACAATCGACACTTGTCGTACGTCAAATTTGTCAATCACTTACCACCTGCAAGCGAAATTATACTAAAACTAGGTCAGAATCACACATCCAACACTTAATACAAAGAAATTACGATAGTAACTTGAAGAAAATACCTGTAACTTTCAATTTCTTTTCACGTGAATTATTTTATCACTGCCCGATATGACTGAAAAATTGCAGTGACATCTGGCGGAGATTTGCGATGTTGATGCGTTCCGTTTCACGCATATCAGTTGATTGTACATTTTAATATCATTATTTTCGATTAATATTAGATAACAATAAATGATGAAAGACAATAAATATTGTCAATATGATAATCAGAAACATATGCGGTTTATTTTGGATATGTTGCATCGACGACATTTGCCAGGACTGATCAATGCTAAATATGGTTGCCCTAGCTGTCATTCCGTAGAGAAACGGCACGGTTTTTAGCCGACTTAAAAAAGGAGGAGATTCTCAAATCGTCGGAATCTTTTTTGATGTGGCCTTCAAACTCCGACAGACTGCGAAGTCGGTGTCAAGTGAACCGACCCAAACTAATGATAATCATATAATGAACTTGACATTGACATCGCAGTCAGTCGGAATTTGAAGGCTGTTTTTATTTTTTATTTATTTAACAAAAAACACATTATAGGGACGACAAAACAAGCGGAAATAGGTTGCAATAAAATTATCTATTTTCCTACGATTTAATAGCGTCCACTAAAATATCATACATTTCACCTTTCGACATATATTCATGACGTTGATTTGTCACATTACTTGTTCTCAATGTATCATTTGTGACACCCATTTCTACGCTCATTCCTTCATCTTTATCCGAGTTTTGATCATTGTTAATTTTAAGGTCAGCAGCTTTTCGCTCGGCGTCTGACAAATACAAAAGAGTTAAAATAGTTTCATCCTTATCATCCTTTTTCTTATTCCCAACATGGCCTTTTAACTTAGCATTATCAATCACTTTGTTTACATCTAAATTCTCCACAGATCCTGAACTAACCGCCTTTTCAACGTCTAAATTCCTTATCA
Organism: Aethes cnicana; assembly: GCA_963971205.1. Lineage (NCBI taxonomy): Eukaryota > Metazoa > Arthropoda > Insecta > Lepidoptera > Tortricidae > Aethes > Aethes cnicana. The sequence goes on from OZ020293.1 coordinate 569,938, forward strand.
ACTGGTCAACTTGCTTGTTGATATCATCATCTATATTAATTGATTCAGCTTCAGCGTCACCTTCATCACCTTGTCGACCAATATCTTCAATACTAAGCCCTTCTTCTGATTCTTCCTTAATATTTTTTTGTTTGATTTTCGCTTCTTTTGCTTTCGTTGTAACGGATTTTTTAGTGTCATGGTACAACTTTACAGCGTCTTGCGGTATTTCGGCACTGACACTTGCCGTAACGTCCTCGTCTGATTCTACCGGTTCTACATCGTCCGCTTCAAAATTTCCCATATTAGTGACGGCTTTCCCTTCTTCCACTTTTTCTTCAGATATTTCTTCAGTGTTATTTCCTGCTCTAGTTAAATCCTTAGATTGATTTTCATCTTTATCTACACTTTCTTCTTCTTCTATTTCTCTTTCAATCTCCTTCTTTTGCAAGAACCCTGATAACTTGTTTTCATATTTCTTCGCCTCTTTGCTATTGAAGACTGTTTCAAGGAATTCTTTGAAAACTTCTTTTTGGTCGGATCGTAGAGAATTGAGTTCCTGATAACTTTTAATGTTCTTTTTCGAAATTGGCTCTATTTTGAAGTTTCTGTCGTCGTGTGAGATGGTGGAAAGAATAGTCTGGGTATATGGCAGCCGGGTCGTGGTTCTAGCGGAGTATAATCTTTGTACTTCCTGAAATGATACAACTATATAAACGACTGACATTAATCTAGAAGCCATGAAAAGTAACGATTACAGCATTGAGTCAAAGTGATTCTTGCTTCTCGTCGTACCCATGTTAACATTGACACTCTATCATCTGGATGACCAACGTGTCTTTTTTATGACATTGGATGGCCAACGCAACGAGCACACATGCCACTGAGGGTAAATGGTGACTGCAGCCCATTGACCTAAGGAAGTGTAAAATATCGGTGGGTTGCCAACCAGGCTAAGATTGAAAGCCTTCTATGCCACCGGATACTAACCCCCTTACCGGATCAAAGCCGTACGAGCATTGATCTTTGATTTGGCGACAGGTCCCTGGTCCTACCAGCAAGGCACCTTTATGGGCGTGTAATAATACGAACCTCGCTCATAATCTCTTCGATCCAGTTGAGATAATAGCCCAGCTTGGTGAAGACGGTCGGGGCGTCAGCGGCGCCACACTTCGGCGAGCCGAAGCTGACAACCCCCGTGAGGACCCCACTCACCAACCCCGGGGCACCCACGTCACGCTGGAAATAAATGTACCAGTGAAGACGATAGGAATAACTGTAAAATTTAAAAATTAAAAACCCCCCGACGTCTTCAAACGACTGATGGTCGTGGTTACTTTACCATATACATTCTATATCATTGAAGTAACACGGTACCAAATTTCCAATCGATCGGACATAAGGAAGTTAGTCAGATCCCCTCATCAACTAGAAAAGAGTTATTTTAAAAGCACCACCAACACTCTCAACACATGTCGTGCGTGCTGAGACAGCCATCAACTATGCGTTGAGGGTGTTGGTGGTGTTTTTTAAATAATAATAAAACAATTGTCATTTCGAGCTTACATTACAGGCTCCTCCTCCTTTTGAAAGGAACCCCGCGCAGAAATGCTTTTTCGTCACGTATTTCCTGAAATATATGATGTTTAATTTCATGTTCATGTTTTGCGAAGGATTTACATTAAACATCAATTGTGCCATATGTGTGTGCTGTGCAGTGCATATGCTGTTCTTTGCAATAAGTATGGCATTCGCGTTGGTTATCTTGAAAATGAATTTAATGAACAGTGGCGCACAGTTAGTTTCGTACTATGAAAAATCTGGTTATCTTGAAAAAATAAGATATGACCTAGCTACCGCAATGGGCCTGCCTGCAAAGATATTATATTTGAGGCACCAAGAGTTTTTTATTTATGAAAAATCATTGAATATTTATTACCTACTGGAAGTTGAGGTCTAGAGGTACTTAGAGATTATGGAAGTTGACCTTACTTTGAATAGATGTCTTGGCAGTCGCTCAGTGGGTAGACGTCCAATATATCCATGGATATTCTATTTTTCCACGGATCGTGAACTTTATTGCTAGTCTGAAAGGATGTCGGCTTGATTATTCTTTAAGAACTCTAATTTTAAATACTATTTAGTGCACTGTTGCAGTGAATCCGTATTTAATTTGCTTGATTTGTTTTACGCTATGATTAATGGATGATCAAATGCCAGACATAAAATATTTTTAGGATTAATATGATCGATGACAATCCCAATGACTTTAAAGGAACGAAGTAATATATGCTAAGATGTACAACACTAAAATAATAGATCATGTACAATGTGTGTACAATAATAGGTTAAGGAGCATTGTTTGTCACTTGTCTGATATAAGTATATACTGCTTTTCTTTTCTTATATAATGGATTTCATTTTTTTAAATGTATTTGGCTGTTATCTATTTATATGTAAGTGTATGTATAAATGTATTTAATTATGTTTATTACATTTTGTGTTTATTTCTTCTGCACATCTTAGTACAGCACCGCCTACCAACCTAGTTTGTTTTTCTTCATCTCCACTATCCAAAGGTTGTCTGGAAGAGATCGCCATTAAGCGATAGGATCGCGTGCTGTATGCCATACCTTTTGTGTAATTACATTACGTTTGTACTGTTCCTTGATTGTATGGTGCTCAATAAAGTATATTGTATTGTAATACTCACGGTCTTAGCTCCCCATCCTACGATAGTGATTCCATCTGTATTCAGCGGCAGAGTCGAAGCATATTCATCAATAGCGACCTTCTTGACCTTTTTCCTCTTGAAGTTGAGGGCCCGGTGCAGCCTCATGATGGCCAGGTTGTCTTTCAGGGTCTTGGGGGTGTAGGTGGGGTAAAAGTAAACCTCCATGATAGGGATGCTCTCACCCCCACCGTTGTAAAACGTGCTGCCGACGCGGACTGAGAGGAACGAAGGGTTTTCGCGGTAGAAGCGATTGTTGTGAGCCCTGGAATTGAGAGAACATTTCAAAAGGATACATAGAGTGCAGAATTATAAAAAGAATAATATACTGTCACGTCTAAATATTATAAAACATAAATGGATGAGAATTTTGTGACCGGACCAGATAGGACCGGTCTGAAAAAATCTTTCTCCATGCCTTTCTGTCTGGAAACCTTTGGGAATAATGGTGATAATGATGATGATGATAATGACGATGATGGTGAAAATATCTACAACAGAAGACACGCTATTACAATAAAAGAGTAAAATGATCATTGAAAAGCAGTTGTGAATATAGCATGTAAACTTCAAAGAGATATACAGTTGCAGACAGGAGGCGGCGGTGATGACCAGGTCGGACTTGATGATGGACCCGGCGCAGGTGAACTGGTTGAAGATCTGGACGCTGACGACGAATGGGAAGTACTTGATCTTCGTGGCCTCGCCTCGGTAGATACGCCGGGTCTCCAGTGGCACTGCAACATGATACCATCGTCTACGTAGGTAAAGGGAATTTGATGCAGACACACACTTGTCTTTTAATGCAATACAAGTCAAAAATTTAATCTTTTTATATTTTTTTTATGTTTCCATTCCACAAAAATATTTACGTTTAGCTTAAAGATATATGGGATTTTATTCGAAGTCTTAATTAGGGATCTCCCTGTTCCCTATAGGATCGCTCACGCGTCAAGTTGAACTTTAAATCTAGCTGCTTAAAGTTCACGCGACACGTGAGCGATCTTACTTTTAAGACTTTGAATTTAGTCCATGTTCCCAAACAAAACTCACCCCAAAATTCGTTTTCATCAGTGGCGTTTTCATTTGAATCACCTTCATTATTAACGCTATTATTCTGATTACCGTTATGTATATTAAAATGCTGCAGGATCTCCGAATTTATGCTTCCATACGAGTTGTTAACCAGAAACGTTTCTTTCAGTTGAGTCAGCGTGGTTAAAAAGTTTTCTATGTACATATTAATTTCATTGTCCTTTGTTGCATTGACTTTTTCATTTATATTTTGTTCGCTCATTGCCTCGGTTATCGCGGTCATAAAGTTTGTAGTGCCGTTCTCGGTTTTAGTATCGAGCTGTATTAACTTCGTCACCTCTTTTCGATTTTGGTTTTCCATCGAAGTCACACTGACGAAGTATTTGTGGATGGTCAAGTATTCGTTTAATTTAGCATTTCTATTTTTTACCAGTTTAAGAATAGAAAATATTCTATTTACCGCGTCGCGCAAGATGTCTGTCGCGGAGGCCTCTCGGGGCTGCTCGAGGCCGTCGGCGGTGAACATACCAATCACAGCAAAACCGATGACCATATTTGAAGCGAACATAATGAAACTGGCACTGACTATATTTAATTAGATGAAAACAAGCGTATTGAAGTTCAAATATATTGTGAAATGTAGAAGTTATATAAAATTATCACTATAAATTCTATTCTTTTATGACTTGTATTTTATTTGAAATTGCAATATCGCAACCTAATAATAAAAACACTGAATCGCAATCTTATAGAACGATCATAAAAAACTTGCGTTGATAGTTTCGAACATAACTTGAAGAAATGGTCCATGCGCAAGTTATTTTATTATTTTTCATTGAAGTTCTATTAACAAACGCTACAGTAGTTATACTAACGAGCGAAACACAACTACCATCTGGTCTAAATAAATCCGAAATAATGAACTCCTCTCTTCGCAATGAAGAAGCAAAATTTAAAGATCTTAAAGATGATGAAGATGTTAAAACAACCCCAGGGCCACTGGCAAATGAACATTCTAAGCAACGTTTCTTTAGGAATATATCACTAGACGCCTACATCTCTATTCAGGAGGATGTGAAGCCACTGAATGAGTCCGAAGTTCTACGCAAAGGGAAAGCAGCAAATAAAACACAGAAAGCTACAAAAAAGGTTAAGAAGTTAGTTTATACATTATCGACAGCAAAATCATCAACCATGGGACTTATAGAGCACATTTTTAATAGCGATGATTTCCTCGTCCAGCCACGGCCATCGAGAACCAAAATAAAATCTGAAGCTGCGAAGACTGCAATAAAAACTAAAGATAGTAAAAACAAAACTACAACAAGAAGTGACGCCTTTACGAGAAATCCTGAAGATTATGTAAATACTTTCGACCCATAAAATTTGCTCTAATCTAAACAGACATTATCGAAACAACAATGTAATTTGAAACGGGAAATAAAATAATAATATTAGGCACATCACGTGCACAAAGTTATTTCTATTTAAATATCATCTAAATTTTTCGATAAAAAGTAATCGACATCTGCATCATATTTTATTTTAAGTATACTAGCTTTTCCCCGCAAATTCGTATGCGCAGAAATATTAAAATTTAAATCCAGTTCCCGTGGGAAGTTCGGAAAATCCTCTCTTAGTAGTGCTCCCCTACGTTCCCTAAGGAACCAGCATGCCAAATTTCAGCTCTCTACGACCAGTAGATTCGACTCTGCGTTGATCGATCAGTCAGTCAGTCAATCAGTAAGTAAGTCAGTCAGTCAGTCAGTCAGTCAGTCAGTCAGTTTCTTGTTTTATATACACGGTGGGTCAGAAAATATGGCAAATAATTAACCCACCGTATCGGCTATCGATTCTAAGTATATTGTATAGGTCTTTAATTTTTTTCGAGTTGGTAAAAAAAAACATTGTATATGGGATTGGTTGTGTGAGCGACGCCTGAATTCTATACAAAATATATTTTTTATACTTATATATTAAGACCTATACAGTATACTTAGAATCGATAGCCGATACTGTGGGTTAACTATTTGCCATATTTTCTGACCCACCATGTATATATACATATATAGATAAATAATCGTATGTTGTTATTCTAGATAGTTAACTAACTTACCTACTTATATCGTATCATAGCTCCTAAAAGAAGATCCTCTCAGCTTCTGCCCGGCCGCGTAGAATTCGGTTCGTTGTATAAGTAACTGCCATAGAATAAAGAGTAGCATATGCTTCCGGGACTCCAGCTATCTCCATGCCAAATTCGTCTAAATCAGTCCAGGGGTTTGTGCCCAGCAGTGGGACGCAAATAGGCTGTAGTAGTAGTAGGCCAGCGGTTGAAGGATGAAGAGGTAACATTTGTATGAATCCAGTAATGTGACCCGGGGCTATTGCAGTTGCGAGGCTATACTGCATGTTTATGTGTGTTTTTTTTTTCGTTAATATCTTCTAAGCAGTGACATCGATCTGATGATCATAGAAAGAAAGTTCACAGCTCATGTAGATATGTATACGTCTACATAAGAGAGATGCAATAGGCCTACAGATAAAATAGCCTCAGATGTTCCACAGCTTCATCTCTCAAAGATTCGAGATCGGTTCCGTCAAAGTCCGAGTGTCCAGCGACTACACTAACAAGTCCGGGCAGCTGATCTCCGTGGTGGACGTGTGGTACCATCCCCTCTTCAATAAGACCACTCTCAACCACAACCTGGTCATCCTGAGACTGGACACGCTATTAAAGCTCCAAAAGCAGACGCTAATAACCATCGAATTCGATAAAGACGCTGAGGACATTCCGAAAAGTGTCAACAGTGAGAGAAGTGTGTAAGTTTCGCAGTGTTACATCATCATCTCCATTCCCATTATACCACATTACGTGGGGTCGGTACAACATGTTCCTTTCTTCCATTCCTCTTTAGTTTCGCAGTGAAGCTTTCGCCTGTTGTGCAATGGCAGATATATCATACACCATTCTTGCGCGTCCACTTGTATTTACATATATCTTATATACATATACTTACCTTCGTTCTATCCTCATACATACTGTGAAGGGGGGTTGGTGTTAGCTCAGGTAGATGCTGCAGGCACGGAGATCAGCGGTGGAATCCGAAGACACGAAGACGATGTCTAGCTAATTAAAATCTCTAAATCTTGAAGACTGGCCCTATTACTGCCCTAACTATGAAATAATAGATTTAAAGTTGAATTGATAATGTATTTTCAGAGATCTGTTCGTTACAAGCGATAGAAAAAGACTAAATATATTAAACAAATTAATTCTACGCTTAAAATTACCTATGTTAACCCGACTGCGACAGAAGGACGGTTATGTTTTTCGAGCGTATGTATGTATGTATGTATATTTCTTTGGCACGCTCTGTAGCCTAAACGGCTTGATGGATTTTAGCTTGCGAGTTGCGAGGTGTCATTAGATTCGTCTTAATCGTGAGAGTGACACTGGGTATATCAAATTCCAAAAAAATACAAAATGGCGGTCTTTTGGAGGTATTTTAAACGTCTATTTTTTTTTCTTTCTCAAAACCGATCGTGTGGGGTATCAAAATGAAGGGTTTAGTTAAAGGATTACAAATATATACATAACATCATGTTTAAATATAATGTGGAATGAAAAATGCGAAAACAACATTTCTTTTTCCTGATTACTGAGATATTCTATATTATAGTCGTAGACGTTAAAAATTCATTATGTTTCTGTGTCTAAATCCATGGTGACCTAGTAGACCTCCGCCTCGAATGCCTCTGCATCGGGGTTCGCACCTTTGAGTTTATTTGTGCGAAATTCAATTTGAATTTACCACTGAGCTTTTCCTGCACGCATCTCCAAAGTAATTCAAGGGTGTGTGAGACTGTGAGAAGTCCCCATTCCGCACTGGGCCCGCGTGGGGACTATAGCCCAAGGCTTCTCGTGATGAGAAGAAGCCTGTGCCCAGCTGTGGGACGTAAAAAGGCTATGGTGCTGGTGGTGTAAGTCCATTTCTGAACTGATTGGTACAGGAAAATATCGTAAAGAAACCTGCACGCAGCAGTCTGCCGAGTGATTCCTATAGGTGTGTGAAGTCAAGACGAGACGATTTTATCGAGATGGTGGAATTAAAATAAAATGTACAAATAAATATTAGAGTTAGGTAAAAGTCATCAAAGATGTTTCGGGTAAATGCTGTCGACATCTCCTTAGAAGTAAAAACCTATGGCAAGTACCCACGCAAAGAATAGGTACATATCGGATAATCCAAACAAGACTGGTGGCATTCTCAGCACATTGTGTATTGGGGTTGGATCTCGAGTTATGTTACGCCGTAACAAATATAAACCATGGTCTAGTGAACGGCGCTATGGGTGCAATACGAAACTTCGAGTGGCCTGCACTTCTTACACTAATGTCTTGATTTTGATGCCCTTCGCTTTAATCCTTAGGTGGGCTGTAACGGTACACAAACTCCAAGGTACCACACTAGATCGCGCGGTTGTAGATCTCGGCTCACATATTTTTGCAAAAGGTCAAACGTATGTAGCCCTTAGTCGAGTGAAAACTTTAGCGAGATTGGCTATCAGTAACCTTGATCCTAAAAACCTTTAAATCGGTCACATGATCAAAACTCTTTAATTGAGCTGCAACGTTTACGAAATTTCACCTCTTGAAATGAAATGAAATTAGGAACTTTTAATGATTTTAATTCGCTGTAAGCTGTAATATGTATTATATAAAAAAAAAACACCATATTTGTTAACTCATGTCTTGAGTGTGAATTTTATAAACCAGCCGATATATTTAAGGCCGTTCCCTGACCCAGCATAGTCAAATTGTTCATGTAAGATTATACTTTTCTAAGAAATGTTAAACGAAATGTTAACATAATTATGTTATATTTGATTATATTTTCCTTATAGTGAGAGCTTTCGTTACCACGAAACTTCGCTCGATACAATTTAATTTCAAAGTACCTAACCTCTAACTCGGACCTTTAATCCAACTTTACTCCAGTTTATCATATCAAACAGTGTAAAACTAAATATAACAGAAATATTATCCATATTATATGCATACATTGACAGCTTTATAAATGCCATGTGTTTAGACGGTATTATTATAGAAATTAAAACGCGTTAAATACTAACTAAATCGGGCGTTCAGTTCTGTGTGTAGCGCTTTCTCTTTCACTCGTTGCACGAGTGATAGTGACAGCTGAGCTGGGTATAGGAACGGCCTTAAACGACAATTTTATTCACTACAAAGACTAAAAATATAAAAATAAAAAAAATATTTAAAAAAAATAACCCGACTGCGTGATGAACAGAAGAGATAAAAACAAGTAAAAAAAATGTTTTTTTTTACATATTTTAATGATCGTGGTTGACAGTGTTCACGAACGCAGTCGGGGGCATCAAGTACATTAACCGTACTTAAAATTGCGTATAAAATATACCTAAGCAATTTTCATGATAGTTACATAAATTCTGACCTGAAAATAATATAGTTAGGATATTCGTTTCAATAAAAGAGGATTATAACAGTTTATCATAGATTCTGAATCATTTCTTTTCGAAACATTAAATCTCCCGCCATTTCTCGTTGCTTGATCATCGACCTAGAACTCAGTTTTGAGTGTGTTTATGTAATTGTAACTTGACAACTAAATTGTGCAATGTAATTGTGTTGAAATAAATAAATGTTAGATATTCATCGAAATCAAGAATTTTTAACGTCAAAATAAAAATCGTGGTTGTAATGACTTGATGCCCCCGACTGCGTTTGTGAACACTGTCAACCACGTGTAACTACCCCCCCCCCCCCCTTTTATGGTGATTATATTTACATTTTTTTTATTTATTTTATATTATTGTATCCCTATCTAATGAATAAAACGTGTGAAAGGCCAATGAACGTCTAGCGATGAGGAAGGACTCTACTGTTGTGAACCGTTGATAACCTAGGTACCTACTTTTAGTCATGATTTACGTATTTAAAACCTTACCTTAAAGAACAAGAAACAGTACAATTACCCATCTCAAATAATACTTAATTTCCCATAAAATATAGAACCTAACTACCTACATGTTTGTTAGAAATACAAATTATGTCATAGATTAAATTGGGCAGAGTAGTCACTCCACAAATAGTAAGACTAGATTAGACAAAGAGTAAATAAGTACAGACAGTTCATTAAAGATTTTGTCATAAAAAGTATATGAAGCTAAGCTTATGAAATAAGTATTTATCAACCTGGATTTTTATGGTATACATATTATGTGTTCTTTGGCCTCTGAAGGAGGGAAGGAGCTCATCCCCGCTCCCGTGGTTGCTACCACGTGGGCTAAAACCCATTCCTATGGTCCTCACCCACTACTGGACAGACCCCTAGCCATAATAATAAGGATATTCGTTTTAAGGTCTTGTGATGTCATTCGGTTTGTAAGGTTTACAAGGGAAAAGAGGGATCTAAAATTCCATAACTCATATATCTTAATATGGAACATATTTATATTATTGATCTTTCATTAATGCGTATTTCTTGCATACAAAATGTGTCATTAGCTTTGTTTTGCTAGTTGACGGATAAATCTTATTTTTGATTTATTATTTTATTATATTGTAATGATCTAACAATTGTCGCTAGAGGTAGGTGCCAGTCGACTCTACGTAGGCGGATTACCTCGGGTAATTTCCCAAGCTAGATTGAAATCTCATCATAGCAAATCAGGTAAAAGGTTTTCAAATACTTCTTTTTAGTACTTGAATTAAAAAGATGTTATATGCTTTAATCAAAGATCGACAATAAGAATTATTTATTTTATAATAATTTTCTTTACTCAAATAGACTTTATGAACATTTGTTTGGTCATGAAGCTACCACCGGTTCGGAATAAATTATAGCTGAGAAGAACCGGCAAGAAACTCTAGAAAATATTTTGAACATTCCTTGTTGAATATAATTTATTTAGAATATTCTGGTATAACCAAAAGTCTAGTCTTTAATTTACTCAATGTCATATAAAATTAGATAGTTAATCCATCAATTCTGATTACTTTCCAAAGCTCTGAATTGACAAGAGAACTTAGGTAGATTTATTAAAAGTTCCTAATTAGATAGTCAATCCATCAATTCTGATTACTTTTCTAAGCTCTGAATTGACAAGAGAACTTAGATAGATTTGTTAAAAGTTCCTAATTTTGTAATTTACATTTAGTTTCAAAATTTGTAAGCAACCGCTGCATCTCACAGCTCCCCATTTAAATGCGTATGAGTGGTGTAAATTAATTCAAATGAAAGTTTCGGGATGGGTTGTTTCCCTGTGTGCCTGACCCTAAGATCCTATACCCGTGTAATCGAGTCTGACCGAAATTGGACTGGGTGACAGAACAGACTCTTGTGTTGATGTGCGTGAATATATAAATATATAGAGGGGAGACAAAATCCAGGTTTACATAAGGTAGTCTTGCGGCTAACTCATGCATTCCTGAACCCTGGAGGTTTAAGTTAGTTCGCCAACGTAAAACACTAACCCTGGATCCACCTCAAGATTCCAGCCTACAAAACCCAAGAATTTAACCCAAATCCCGACGTAGGATAAACAACTTGGACGTACGTATAGCCTACGGTCGAAACCGCGTTTCAGTCCAAGATGCCGTCTCCCAAAGACACGACTTTTGCCTTAATCGATCACTCTGGAGTTGATAACACAATGAAATTATAATCTAAAATAGATTATACGTATTCACAAATTTCACCTTCGACACTCCACTTACTAAAAGAGTCTAAATGAAAACTCGTGAATACCAAGAAATCAAATCTCCAAAATGATGCGACCCGTCTCACGTTCCAAAGAATACACCTCCCAAATTAAAATCTTCCCGCGCTTATATAGTCCCCTCCAGAAATGTCAGATATATCAGATATATCAGATCTGCCAGATCTGCCAGATCTGCCAGATTAAAGCGACGTGTACCGGCCTTCGATTCCAAATACATACTGACGATACGATTCAAAATGCTCCACCAACTCGTTTCCACGTCTGTCTTAAAATTCCTATCTTTGATCAAAAATCAACTTTATCCCCTTTCTTATAAGACGTATTTTTAACTGCTAAACACATTCTACAAAATGCTTAAATCGCGGCCCTTCATTTTCTATTTTCAAACCTGAGCTTTTCTTTTTAATTATGAATCTAGATTCAACCAGTCATAAATAAATCTGATATTAAATTAAACATTATGAACTCTTTTAATAAATTACTGTCATTTTATTATGTTTAATTTTTAATAGATTTGAAAATTATTTAATCCCTCTCAATTTAAATAAGTTTTGGCGACACCTAGCGTTTAAACATTGAACTCATTACTCCAACCACAGACCTCCGTATTCCAAGTTGACCATGTTTCATGACCTACTAATTATTGCCAAACTTTTCCGTTAGATGTCACTTAACTTGGACATTTTACAGATACTAAAATTCTGAATTTGATTCCAGACAGCTTAGTTATGATAATTTGTCTCTCAATATTAATTAATTTATTATGTTTCTTGGTAACTAGACAAATGACAAATTGGCTAGTTACACACGATCATTAAAATATGTAAAAAAAAAAACATTTTTTTACTTGTTTTTATCTTTTCTGTTCATCACGCAGTCGGGTTATTTTTTTTTAATAATTTTTTTATTGAAATGAAATGTGACAACTAACCGATTGTACTCGGCCAGTCTTCACAATACCTACATTTTTCTGAAGACCTTGATTGAAAAAATTTTGACAGGTGACCTACTTTTAACTGAAGCTGAACCAGCGATGGAATTGATAAGTATAAATTCGGGATAGAAAGGCGTTCCTAAAATTATATTATTTGCACCGTGAAAATTCTGAAAAGGAATAAAGTTTTAATCAAGCAATCAATGAACCCTTCTAACTAAAGCTGACACAGGCTAGGTTTTTTTTTAATTCACGCAAAGATCTAGCTGAGACCACTAGGTTTAAGGTAAGGACGACAGCCTAAATAGAGATCCTTAAAATGCAAACTGTTCGCGTGTTTTTATGACAATCACAATAGTTCACAGATCGTCTTACTTGACATTAAAGATGTTGATAAAATAATACTATAAAGTGAATCTATCTACATTTACAATAAAGCTAAGAGGGTCGAAAATCTGTACATGGGAGATATTAGAAAAAAAGTTGGCTGGGGATACTTAGAATCGATAACAGATAACACATTCCAACAGTTTTTAGAATTTTTGATTGTTTATCGTTTGTCTGTTTATTTGACCGCGCATCACGTGAAAACTACTGGACCGTATTTGATGAAATTTGGTATGAAGATAGTTGGAGTCCCGAAAAAGAATATAGGCTATATCTCGGAAAAACGCATAGTTCCCGCGGGAACACGATATTCGAATTCCACGTTGTGTTTCAATTACTACCGTGATAATAGTGATAATGATTAACCAGACACGGAAATTAATTTTATATCTATACCTATAGATATATTATACAGATGTCAGCACCAACATCATAATCACTAACCTAACAGTTATTAAATTCTAGATTCAATTTGCTCCTAAATTAATTAATCATGACAAATTGATTGTTCTCAAGAGCGACTCGATTTTATCAGTGCAGACCGTGATTTGGGGCTAAACGCGGTATGACATGGGTATGACTAAGAAAGAAATAGAGTCGCGGGATAAACCTAGCTATAAATTGCTTGTATTGCAACAGGCAGTTTTATTTCTTTCACGAATTGACCAATTTTATGTCCGAGCTCGTAAACTGGATTGAATTATTCACGATTGAAATCATACCATAAATGTTTATTATTTTAGTAGTATATTACATTACAATTAGACTTACATTCTAAGTTATTTCACTTGTGGAACCACCCGGCGACAGCTGTCGCTTATGTCAAGCAAACAATTTTATTGTAACCTCGCAATCGTCTCACGATCTAATAACGAATATAATTGCTTACTGTATTTTATGTGGAAATAAACCTCTCTCAACTAGCTGGTCGTATCCCTCCTCGACCCGGTAGGTTTCCCCACATAGTGGTGACCCCGACGTGATCATTCAAGCAGTGATCGGAGATCTTGTGATTCGAGACCATGGCGGAGAGTAAAGATTCCAACACTACGGCTGCCGCCAATTTTTCAACACCGGATTCGTCCCCAAGAGGCCCAGCTGTGGAACTACATAGGGTTTCAGTAAAGGTACCGGAATTTTGGGCAGATCGACCCGAGGTTTGGTTCGCACAAATTGAGGCCCAGTTCGCTTTGGCCCATATAACCGAGGATACTACCAAATTTTATCACGTCATCGCCCAACTCGGCAACCAGTACACTGCCGAAGTGCTAGACATCGTGCAAGCGCCCCCGCCTACAGGGAAGTATGAAAAACTCAAATCAGAGCTAATCAGAAGGCTATCCTCTTCTCAAGAAAAGAAGGTAAAACAACTTCTTAGTCTTGAAGAATTAGGTGATCGGACACCTTCTCAGTTTTTGCGACGGATCCAGGGAATGGCGGGGCCCAACATACACGAAGACTTCTTACGTCCACTCTGGTCAAGTAGACTGCCACATAATATCCAGACAATAGTGGCGCTGCACTCCGACACCCCGCTGGAACGAACCGCTGAGATTGCAGATAAAATTCATGAACTGGCACCTCCAGCGCCCCAGATCGCCGCCGCTAGCGCACGCAACAACAATAATGACATACCTCCATATATGGCTGAAGTTTCGAAGCAGATCGCAGATCTAGCGCGTTGCGTCGCTGAATTATCAACCGGAGGCTCACAAGGTAACCGCGGACGCTCGCGCTCCCGTCGCCGCAGTCCATCACGGGGACGCTCACAGTCGCGAAGGCGAGCACCATCTCATCCGCGGCCTTGCTGGTATCATTGGCAGTTCGGCGACAACGCAAAAAAATGCATTCCACCATGCAACTACAACTCGGGAAACACCCCGGGCAGCCGGCAGTAGCGGCCAACGACTGCCCCAACAAAACCGGCCGCCTCTTTGCTGTCGACCGCAAAACAAAGATCCAGTACTTGGTCGACACAGGATCTGACCTTTGCGTTGTTCCTCTCTCTATGGCTAATCATCTGCGCAGCCCGACAGGATACAACCTCTATGCGGCCAATGGCACTATCATCCCAACGTACGGATTTTTTCACATTTCACTGGATTTAGGACTGCGCCGTGAATTCTCATGGAGATTTGTCGTTGCTAAAGTAACCAAACCGATCATAGGCGTCGATTTTCTCTGCCATTACAATTTATTGGTAGATTGTCGTGGCCAATGCCTTGTCGACGGAACAACCGCCTTGGCATCCAACGCTCGCCCGGTTACTTCTTCGGAAACAATTTCTTCAATAAAGACCAACAATACGCAAGGCCCAAATTCAGTGTTCCATGCAATATTGACCGAGTACCCGAATATAACCAGACCATCGGGAACACCAAGGTCATGCCAGCACAACACGGTGCATTTCATTAAAACAACACCCGGACCACCAGTGTCATCCCGTCCTCGCCGCCTTCCGCCCGACAAGCTACAAATAGCCAAACGCGAATTTGAAGAAATGCTCAAAAATGGAACAGCACGTGCTTCTGACAGCCCTTGGTCGTCGCCGCTGCACCTTGCCCCTAAGAAGGACAATAGTTGGCGGCCATGTGGCGACTACCGCTCCCTTAACGCGAGAACCGTGCCTGATAAATATCCCATCAAACACATACATGACTTCAATAACGATTTGGTGGGAATGACAGTTTTCTCTAAACTAGACTTGGTCAAAGCATACAACCAGATACCCGTCTACCCACCAGACATACCGAAAACCGCAATAGCAACACCGTTCGGCCTGTACGAGTTCCCCATGATGACTTTCGGACTTCGCAACGCGGGCCAAACGTTCCAACGCTTCATCGACGAAGTCACCAGGGGACTTGACTTCTGCTACGGGTACCTCGACGATATCTTGATATTCTCGTCCAACCACCAGGAACACGAGCATCATCTCCGTCAGCTTTTCATTCGACTAGACCAATACGGCTTGCTCCTGAACCCATGTAAGTGCGAGTTTGGTGTAGAACATGTAACTTTCTTGGGATACCATGTTTCACAGCACGGAATCAGACCACTGGAAGAAAAAGTGGAAGCCGTTAAGAACTTTCCAGAGCCTAGAACCGTCAAGGAGCTCAGGAGATTCTTGGGCATGATTAACTTCTACCACCGCTTCATGCCACGTTCAGCCCAGCTCCAAGCACCATTAAATGCCCTGTTGAAGGGAGCCGTTAAAAATTCCCAGTCAATCCAACTCACTGAAGAAGCTCGGCGCGCATTTGAAAACTGTAAGAATGGGTTATGTCAAGCTGCAATGTTAGCGCATCCGGATAGTAAAGCGAAGCTCTCTCTTGTAACGGACGCCTCCGACACGGCCGTTGGGGGAGTATTGCAGCAGTTGCGGAACGGCTCATGGGAACCATTGGCATTTTTCTCACGGAAATTAACTCCAAGTCAAACAAAATATAGCCCATACGATCGGGAGCTGCTCGCCATCTACAAATCGATACAATATTTCAGGCACATGCTAGAAGCAAAAGTATTTACAGTGTACACTGACCACAAACCTCTCACACACGCATTCCAGTCTAAACGCGACAGCTGCTCACCGCGCCAATTTAGATACCTGGACTTCATATCCCAATTTACAACTGACTTACGCCATATACACGGCGATGATAACATAGTTGCTGATACCCTTTCAAGGATTGAAGCCGTCACCGCAGTGGATTACGAAGCACTGGCCCAAGCGCAAGAACACGACCCAGAGCTACTAAAACTACTTCGTGAGGGATCTTCGCTAAAACTTGAAAAGCTGAAGTTGCCAAATACGGACTCACATTTACAATGTGACACGAAAACCTCTTTACCAAGACCTTTCGTAGTACGCTCAATGAGACGCAAAATTTTCGATGCAATGCATTCTCTCAGCCACCCCGGATCGAGTGCTTCTGCCAAGCTCGTCGCCGACAGGTTCGTCTGGCCTGGAATACGTAAAGACTGCCGCGCATGGAGCAAAGCATGTATTGCCTGCCAGCGTTCAAAGACAACTCGTCATGTGTCAGCTCCTCTTGGAACGTACTCAATACCCAAGGCAAGATTTTTGCAAATACATATAGACCTTATAGGTCCTCTCCCAGTTTCAAATGGATTTCGTTATGCCTTGACAGCAATAGATCGATTCACACGTTGGCCCGAAGTCGTACCGTTGGAAGATATCTCCGCTGAATCAACCGCTAAAGCTCTTTTGGCGGGTTGGATATCTCGCTACGGATGCCCAGAGTCCATAACCACCGATAGAGGCCGGCAATTTGAGTCCCAGCTTTTTACTTCTCTAACCGCACTTATTGGCTCGCACCACAAATCCACAACGGCCTACCATCCAGCCTGTAATGGTATAATCGAGCGATTCCATCGCCAATTGAAGGCGGCAATCACATGCCATGCTGACCAATACTGGACAGAATCCCTGCCACTGGTACTTCTTGGCATACGTAGCGCGTGGAAGCAGGACCTCCAGGCTTCAGCGGCCGAGTTGTTGTATGGTGAGCCGCTTCGACTGCCAAATCAATTCTTTAATGACAGCAAAGACCCTCTGCTGGACTTATCCGACTACGTGTCTCGCGTGCGCACCTTTGCACGAAATATTAGACCAACACCTGCATCACACCACGCCGAAAAAACAGTTTTCATCTTCAAAGACCTGGCCACCAGTGATTACGTTTTTGTGAGAGATGACGCTGTAAGAAAACCGTTACAAGCCGTTTACTCGGGCCCGTACAAAGTTCTTGCAAGAACTCAAAAAACGTTTAAGATTTTAGTTAAAGGGAAGGAAATGACAGTCTCAATTGACCGTCTTAAACCTGCGTACTTACTAAAAGAGCGCTTACTGGAGCCTGACATGCCGCCGAGGGCATCCCCCAGCAGAAGTGACACCGCGATCCGAACCACCAGGTCGGGGCGTCAGGTGAAATTCCCTGATCATTTCCGCCCGTAGTCACGGTCTCGGCGGGGGAATGATGTGGAACCACCCGGCGACAGCTGTCGCTTATGTCAAGCAAACAATTTTATTGTAACCTCGCAATCGTCTCACGATCTAATAACGAATATAATTGCTTACTGTATTTTATGTGGAAATAAACCTCTCTCAACTAGCTGGTCGTATCCCTCCTCGACCCGGTAGGTTTCCCCACACACTAAACAAATATACTTCTGTATAAAAATGTCCAAGTCCGCAGTTCTGACAGTTTTCATTTTCAATCACTTATTTTCGAGCTGTCATTTCCAGACCTTGACCGCATCGCGGGAAAGTATTCAAGAGTTAAATGACAAAATACTAACGACAGCTGACCGCGTCTTCATTTCGCTGAGGATAGACAAAAACTTTACAAAACAGAAACGCGTAGCCGAACGCCTGCTAATCCACGACTTCATACAAAACGTGTCGGAGAAAAATCATAAAAAGTATAAAGAAATCCATAACGTGAGCAAAACGAACGTTGATAGTAATAAAACGGCCTATTTCATTTTTATCATTAATGAAGTTTTTGAAGATATTATCACACGCCAAATAAATCATACGAGTGCCATTGCCCTCACGGTTATAGACAAAAGTAACAATACTAACGGTTTCCCAGTTAGCAGTGGTCTTAAAGTCAACTTTACAGATTTTAATCAGAAAGTATTATTTATAATCAAAGACACAGTTTTTAAACTCCTGATTCCTAGTCCTAAAAAGTCAAAACACTCGGGTAACGAAGATTTGAAACAATGGGGTAAGTACAGGAAATCTAGTCCTTGGTAGAATTTTAGTATCTATTTTAACATGGAATCAAAATTCTAATAAATAAGAGCATCAACCATAAATGTATGGATAGCTACAAATATGACTCAACTAATGATAAATGTGGTACATCCATGCTATAAAGAAAACGCAATAAAAGCGCGCAACGATTTATCATCATCTTCAGCCTTCTTCAACCATTTTAGTTTAGTTCTCTTTTAACTAATATTTGCTAGCTTACTGCTAACATTCGGCACCTTTCTCTCTCAGCCGGGTTTCATGATTTCAAAATCTCATGGGCTACTCAGACCGCTTCTTTGGCCGTCACGGTGACGATATAGGAACTTGTATTTTCAGTGTCAAATATGACTAATATTTTGGGGTCGCGTCGTATCTTCGAGGGTGAACCGACAAGCGTGGAGAACTTTCCGTTTATGGCGAGCGTGCACATCGCGGGCCAGTTCTCGTGCGCAGGCGTCATCCTTAGTAATGACTTCGTCATCACCGCCGCCTCCTGCTTGCAAGCGTGAGTCTATTTTAGGGGCTTTTATTTAACTTCCACCTATCTATGTACGTTTATTCGGGTGGAATCTTGCAACTCAATTTTGGAGCAGTATTTTCAACCGATTGAACTGACATTTTGTATAAACGTTTAGTTTAGTTTGGATGACAATTCATGGTTAGCTTGTTATATAAAGAAGGCCGGAACTGTCTAAAACTATTTAATTTAACTATACATAAGTAACAAGCTCTGTGACGTCATTCTAAATCCAACATGGCACGCGAGATGGCGGACTAGTTATTACATATACTTACCTTACTTACTTAAGTAAGTAGTACTTCATCTTTTATCGAAAACTAGCATCTATTTAACCTCATGTTATAACACGTGTCAGTATCCGATAGACGATTTCTTTTGTAAAACAAATGATTTTAAGTCACTTGTCTTTAGAGGCATCGTCATTTTCAGATACGATACCGCCCAGATGCGGCCCCGCGACCCTGTGACGGTGCGCGTGGGCAGCGACTTCGCCAGCCGGCACGGCCGTCTGGTGCCGGTGACGGGAATGTCCTTTCACCCCGACTACGACCACAACAGCCTCGCTAACAACCTCGTCATCCTCAAAGTGGGGAAGCGCTTGAATTTCAGCTCAAAAATCAGGAAGATCGTTTTCGATACCAAGGCTCATAAACTGCCTGAGAATGTTGATAACATTTTTATTTTAGGATGGGGTGATAAACACGTGAGTAGACCTGATGAAACGTCTAAGTAGATGAAGTTAAAATATGAAGTAGGTACCCGGAGGTCGTTACTTTTCAAATCTTTAGTTGTAACAGATTTAAATGGACACGATGAATTGATGATAGTTTTTAACAATTCCAGGATAAAGACAACACTATTAAAACTACACCTGAACCTATTTCGTATGCTTACGTCGAAGTATACAACTTAGAAGATTGCAAGAATATTTATTCCAGGTAACGCACATAACGTTTTCTAGACCCCAGCACGTCCAGAATGTCTATTGTCTGCTGGATCTTTGTGTAATTATTAAGTTGTCGTTTCAGTTTCTACGTTAAAGACAAGCATTTTTGCACGGGATACGTATCAAAAGGAAGTGGAGCCTGCAATGTACGTTATCTTGTTTATTTTTAAGTATAATCTAGATTCTGATGTCTACTCCTCTCCTCTATGATTCCAAATGTTAAAATGTCTTTCCTTTGTACTGAAATAAAAGAAGCAAGTAAATTTTGCGTTATGAAAGTAAATCGCTCCAGTCACTTTTCTTCTTAAATATTCTCATCGTTTATTATTTTTGGTACCCTTAGCTTAATTTGTACTTTAATATCGACCCCTTACATATTGTATGTAAGGTCCCGGGTGGTATAAATGCCTGCTAAGCCTGTACCTAGTGTACCTGCTGCTGCTGCTGTAATTACTTACATAGGTATAGCTTTAACATTAAAGTTTGCTTTAAAAATAAGTAGGTAGATTTGTGTCGTATATTTCCTTATTTGCGATTTGGTGGATGCGAGTGGCACAGGACTGGTCTGAGTGGCGCGCCTTGGGGGAGGCCTATGTCCAGCAATAGACGTCTATCGGCTGAAATGATGATGATGATGATGATTTCCTTATTTATTAGAACGACATCGGAGGCCCGGCGATTGTCGGCAGTTGCTTGACCGGCATCATCAGTTTCGGGTCCCCGTACTGCGGCCGACCTGACGCCCCCACAGTCTTCACAAAAGTCGGCTACTACGCTCAGTGGATCAGCAATATCATAGAAGGGGTAAGACTTAATGACAACGATGCTTAAGCCTGCTCCACACGCCCACGCTAAACGTGGGTTCATTGTATTTTCCGTGCCTACCGTGGCCGTTCATTGCTGTGGATGTCTTCTGCACCTACGTGGCCCCTTACGCAAAAATGCCAAAACGAGTCGTCTATGACTCGTGTTTGCTTTTGTTGATGACTGTCATAATATATGAGATGAGTAATGAATGAGTTATATTTTTGTTTCTATTGTCTACTGTTCTGTTTCAGTACCAACAACCTGAAGATGAGAATAAACCTAAAGACATTGAAAAAGAATTAGACTCCCTGAAACAGTTGATCGGAGAGATAGAAGCACAAAAACATGTTAACAACAGCATCGATGAAATTGCTAATGAAGTTAAGACGAAGTATTTAAAAAGAAAAGAACCTCTTCGTAGTGTTATAGATGCCGAGCCAAATATCTCCGGAAACGTTTTTGAGCCAGCAGAAAATCAAACGGAATCTGCTGAGCTTATGAATACTCCAGAAAATCATCTCACAGATCAATCACATAAGAATATTCATTCTACTCCTGATTTATTAAATGAAGGAAATTTACAAACCCAAGATTATGGAGCAGAAGATAAAATAAATACAGACAATTTGGTAAGCGTTGAAGAATATGACAAAATGACTACTCCGAATTTGGCACAATCAGAGAATATAATTAAAACTACTCCTGATGAATTAGACATTCAACTCGACGGGCCGATAGATGTTTCTGAAATAAAAATCGAAGACATTTACGCAGAATATGAGACGACTCCTAAAAGGGTGCAATTAACACCATCAAGTAAATTAAAGAAAATATCTTATTCAGTGAATAAACCAGATCAGGCCCTAAAACCGATTCCAGCTTCAATAGACGCTGGATTAGAGGATGACAATTATTATGATGATTATGAAAATGTAACAGGTAGAGATCTGTTCGTAGATCCAGATGATGATCAAAATGCGCCAACTGCGACCGTGCGCAATACTAGGAAACACGCTATGCCAAGAACGACAACGGTTAAGCCTTTAAGATCTACAAAGATTGGGGACGAGCTTCTAGTGCAGATGACCATGTTCTCAGAGTCTGAAAGTGCTGAGAATGAAACAAGTAGTTTGCGTCCAATAACTCCCGAAACAAAGGTAAGCAGAGCAACAGCAAAATCTCCTAAAACTAAAGACACATTTGATCCCACAAGAAGTAATAAAAACAAGGCTCACAAAGCTGCTCGTTCAAATGTAGAGATGAAATTGCGCCACAAACAAGGCGCCATAAACGAAAGTGGAACGGGCAGGAATTTTGAAATCGTGTTCTGGAATGGTGGGACTACGCGATGGTTTTCTGAGTACCCTCCTAATAAAGTGGACGTTAGAAAAAGTATAGATATGGACAGTTCTGAAACGTCAGACGTGTCTGACGTCGAGTATTGACACATGCTTATATTTAACTCACAAATAACATTTTAAACCTATTCTAATTATTATCGTCACATATATTATGTAAGTTGAAATATTTATAATTTCCAAAGAAAAACAGATGTAGTCGCAGATTGCAACAAAATAATATACTCCGACAAAGTCGCAAAACCGACACAACTGACTACACCTGTTTCCCTACCCTTTTCGTTCCTCCAATCGGTTAAGCACTTTATGAAGCGTGAAAAAGCGACAGACAGACTTACGTCGTCATAGAATTAGTATGGGTCAGCCAGCATCATCATTTGAGCAGAGAGACTTCCACATACTGGACATACCTATACCTCCCCCGCACGACTCAGATCCGACTTCAGACCTCAGACTCGTATTCGTCCATCGTATTCCCGCAACGCCCACGACTAGGGTTACCATCTAAAGTGAAAAAGCCGGACTCTGCCCAGAAAAAAGCCGGACATTTTACCCTAAAAGCCTGACATCACCACAACGTCCACAACTAAAAGCCAAAGACTAAGTTATTAAATTAAAAATTAAGTTTAAATGTTAAAACCCATTTTTTCCCGTTCCCGTGGGAATTTCGGAAAATCCTCTCCTAGAGTTCCCCTACACTTTTCAAGGAACCTACATGCCTCAGCTTCCTTCGATCAGTACTGACATGACTGACAGTACTTAGTGATGATGGATGATTGCTTCGCTTGAGGTGCTAAGAAAAAGCCAAACAAAAGCCGGACAGGCCGGACATATGAATATCTGGCCGGAAACTCGAAAAAGCCAAACATGTCCTGCTAAATACAAACCGGTGCCACACGGAGTCCCCCAGGGCTCTATCCTGGGACCAGTCATTTTTAACATGTACGTGCATGATGTATGGGACCAACGAGACCACATCCGTGGACTCAAGCTCTCCCAATACGCCGATGACTTGTGCATTCTCAATACATCTCCCGACCCGGACTGCGCTACGCAACGCGCGGGATGGGCCGCCGACACCGTCATCGAGTATTATCATCGCTGGGGGCTAAAATGTAACGTAGGCAAAACGGAATGCGCCATGTTCACCCACAAGAGAAACTACCGCAAAACCATTCGCATAAAAGACCAGGTAATAGAATATAAAACCAGCATAAAATATCTTGGTGTACACCTAGACAAAACCATGTCCATGGGCAAACAGACGGATTCCGTTGTGCAGAAAGCGCGAAGAGCACGTGGCGCACTAGCCCCTATCATAGGCTGGCACGCCAAGACGGATCTGACGGTGAAGCTCGCTGTGGTTCAGGCCTGCCTACTTCCTATATTGGATTATGGCGTGGTACAATTACTCTCACGTTACAGCAAGAGCAACTTATTAAAAATAGAACGCCAATATCGAATGGCCCTTAAGACCATTGGACAATTCCCAAGACGCCTAGAGACCTCACTACTATGGGATATGCTCGATTGGGATCCGTGGCACCTCCGTGCGCAAGACTTGAACGAGGACATGCTGTGCCGATTGCGTGAAATGCACATCGAGGATCTGGACGTCCCTGGTGGCGCTTACACCCGTTACGGACAGCACAACCCCCTCCTAACTAATACTAGATTAGGCGAAATTAATTATGTACAAAGAAACGACAGGAATCGGCAGCTCAGCAAGCGAAAGACCGCACCCCGTCCCCATAGATTGTAATTAGCTGTATATAAGAGATAGAGCAACATGAAACAACATTAAAAATTTATATAAATTTATTATGTATACACACCACACGATATTCACACAGCACAGCACACACTACACGATACTTATACAGATCTTCAAGACAAAAATAAGTAAAATGTAAGTAGCTGACACACCCGGAATTATAATGTAACACTCAAACTAATGAAATAAACACCTTTCTTATCTTATCTTATCTTATCCTGCTAAATACAAACAGATGGCAACCTTTACCCACGACATTGGTCCATCCGTTTTGCTGGAGGCCTACCGACAGCTGCCGGTACGTGGACGGCATTCGAGAACTTTCTGGCCCTATCAACCATCAGTTCTGCGAGCAATGTAGGCGGGGGCCCTATCGGCCCGATGATAAAAGATAAAGATAATTTATTTGTCAAGCATGAGTATATAGATCAGTTCTAAGATGTCAGGGCCTATGTTCGAAGTCCTTAAGCCCTTTCCTGACCCAGCATCGTCAAATTGCTCATTTGAGATCATACTTTTCTAAGAAATGTTAAAAATATGAAAAAAACATATGTTATATTTGATTATATCATCCTTACATTGACAGATTTCGATACACGTTTCACGAAACTTCGCTCGATACAATTTAATTCCAAAGTAACCTCTAACTCGGACCGCTAATCCAACTTTACTCCAGTTTATTATATCAAACAGTGTAAAACTAATTATAACACAAAAAATATCCATATCCATGCATATAGCATACATCGACAGCTTTATAAATGCCATTTTTTTAGACGGTATTTTTATAGAAATATAATAGAAAACGCGTTAAATACTAACTAAATCGGGCGTTCTGTGCGTAGCGCTTTCTCTTTCACTCGTCCCACGAGTGACAGTGACGGCTGAGCTGGGTCTATGAACGGCCTTAAATAGGGATCTCGCTGATCTGATGCTGCTATAGGATCGCTCACGCGTCGCTTGAACTTTAAACAGCTTATAAGATTAATCTTCGTATTTAAGACTTCGAATATATACGAGTATGCTCTGAATTAGTTATAAGTTCTACATACTTTGTTGCTTTCCGGCACAAAATCATGTCATCGAGCAATGTCAAAATACTAATAATAGGTGATAAGTAATAAGTAATAGTATTAATAGAATATTTAACATTCGTCAGTTAAAAAATCTTTAATGCCACTCAGTTTCGCAATTTCACGGGCTACGATGGTGACCCTAGTTCTACTGCCGATATCATCATTAATTTCTGATTCTAATACGAATAATTTATTCAGCAAATAGGCCACATCGGGGCACTTTTACTCAGAGAAACCCTGAGCATAGCTCTCTCCATTGCCCTGACCTGAACCTTCTTATGACGCCCGATCGTTGGCGCCCGCGTCATAGGGCATCACTGGTAACATATAGGTACCTACCAGTTAAAAACTTTTAACGAAAAGATAATGCGAAAAATTCAAAATATTCACTCAAACTTGGAACTAAAACCTCAAACACGCTGGCCGCTAAAAAAACCAAAGATTTTACATTTTACGCGACTCAAAACGAACACAATTCAAACGGACGTTGTCATTACTTTTGTAAATCTGACGTTGGTATAGTACTGACGGTATATTATACAAAAAGTAGTACATGAACGAGACTTACTGAGGAAGAAAAAACATCCTGCGATGTTGAAGACTTGCCTCGTGCCGTGGACGAGTGCGGTGGCGCAGCGGGGCATCCACGGACGCTGCCGCATCGGGAACCGCGACGTCGTGGGGTACGGCGTGAACGGCTCTCCCAACTACAAGGACGACGCCCACTACCCCTTCCCCTCTATACGGTTTAAAGAGAACACTTGTGACATCGTGGTATGATTTGATTCTCTTTTATATAAGTCCGGAGACGAAGAAAGATATGTTCTGTATATTTGTCCAGTGCATGGACAAAAACTGTTACCAGCCGGTCTAAATTCCTTTGCCAATTTTGCCATGTATCGCTCCTATTCTCTTCGATTCAATCCGCTAGGTGTGATCGCCACTAACGATGATGTAGAAGCCGTAAGCACACCCGCGACACTCCATACAAACAAACCGAGCGTCAACTCTACACTAAAATATTATTGTGTACAGTGTGCGCGTGTGTGAGATTGCGCGACCGGTTCTGCCATAGTAATCCGCGCACGTTCGCCGCGGGCGGGGTGAGGTAACTTCTGTTGGTGCGGGGCGGTGCGTGTCGCTACTGGTACTATAGTAGGTACGTAAGGTATACTGTGCCATAAGATTTTTATGTCGATGGTATAGACAAACGAGCGCACAGCCCCCCTGATGGTAAGTGGTCACTGCGGCCCATGGACACCGAAATCCTTTGATCCTCCATTAAGAAACCATAAGACCTCGAACGTGTTGCCTACCCTGAGGCCTAAGATGGAATGCCTCTGTGCCAGTAATAGGGATGACGACAGGGTGAAGAAATCGAAATTCTAATTAGTCCGTCAGTCAGGTAATAAAAAAATACTAGACACGTATTTTTTGTTTTATCAAATTAACAAAAAATTACTAAGTTAAAACGCATTAAAGTTGGAGAGTGGGGGCCAACTACGTCACCGTTAAGTATAAATCGCACCTAACCGTGACGTCACGCGACATTTCAACTCAATATATCTCCGTATAAGTTTGATTACGTGAAAAAAGAACAAAAACCGGCCAAGTGCGTGTCGGGCCACGCGCAAATTATAGGGTTCCGAAGTTGAGGATGCCCACAGTACCTTTCTAAGACTTATTAGCATCTAGCTAGCCTGTGGTATGACGTGCCCGCCCGACGCCCCTGCCGCTCGAGAAAAATCATCATTATAAGTTGGTCGACTATTACTCGTAAGTTTGTACAGCCTACTTAGCTCTGATAGTTTTCCTTTCAACTACGTTATATATGCCACAACCGTGATTTTTTTCAGCCATCCAAATACCACCGTTTAGCTGGCAGGAGGGGGGGACACGTGACTCTAACAAAAAATAGCACTTTAAAGCTTAATATTTCACAAACGCATCACTTAATCAAAACATGGTTTTAACAAACCCACAATATTTTTTTAAGACCTATTCAACGATATGCCGCACCATGGGGTACGCAAGAAAAAAAAATTACATCCCCACTTTACGAGTAGGGGAGGTACCCTATAAAAAAATATATTTCAAAATTTTATTGTACCACTTTGTCAGCGTAACTAATATGCATATTCATGCCAAATTACAGCTCTCTAGACCTAAGCATCTCCGAGCAATAGTGCGGACAGACGGACGGACGGACGGACGGACGGACGGACATGGCGAAACTATAAGGGTTCCTTGTGGACTTCGGAACCCTAAAAAATACGTGTCCAATACTTTTCAATAATCTTCCTGATAGACTAAGGAAAAAAAAGTTGTCGTCATCCCTATTTCACCGACTGCCTTGACCCCCTACCGGAACACAACAGTGCGAGCACTGCTATTTGCCACCAGGCCTTACCACTAGCAAAAGTAAGACCACCGTTGCTTTTAGGCCCTCCGCCAGAAGGAATGCGGCGACTGGAAGATGCTCTGCTGCGAGGAGAAGAAGGCCCTGTACCGCGCCTCCTTCTGCCAGACGTTCTCGGAGTTCCAGGCCAACACGGGCCTGTGGAAGGTGGTGCTAGGGGGCATCGCCTTCGGCACCTCCGCCGCTTTCTGGGGGTGCATGTTTCTTCACTTCTACAGTAAGTCGACACCCCAAAAACCCGGGGCCTTATTTAGATAAATTTAAACTTTATTGCGCACCCGGTGAACTTCGTATCACCACGGATTCCCATACAAAGTTATTGTTCTTTTTTGGATGTTCCCGATTAATTTTCCCGTTTTATTTTTCTTTCTAAGCAATTCAAAAAAATAATTAGCTAATTCTTAGCCAGACTAACACAGAGCAATTCACCCATATCCATAATATAATATTATAATTGTGGTATCCGGAACGCATCCGTTATTTCTCTATGGGCGTAACTCTCTTTTGTCTATGCCTTTTTGTATCGGTTAGTTTTCACAATAAACGCTGGATTAATTAATTTCGGTGTTTAATTGCAAATATCACATTGGCGACGAGGAGTAACTAATAAGAACCCGAGTAATGTCCAAAAATGAATACCAGGACGCTCAAGATCAAACAAAAAGTAGTGACCCAAAAGAATTGGAATTAGAAGAAAAAATAACCTTAATCAAAGCCGGACAAAGAACCTACATTTACAAGTGTTCAAAGGAAGAATTGCAGCGAGTACTGGTGGAGGAAAACATCAGTTTTTCGTCGGAGACAACATTGGATGGACTTCGTAAGATATTAAGCGATTACTACAAATATAAAGACACGTCAGCGCATCTGAAACAAGCACAATCGAAACCAATAATGCCGGTATGCGGAGACGTAAAATCGTTCGACGGACAAAAATGGGACGTATTCGAACAACAATTGGATTGTTTTATCACCATAAATGAAATTGGTGACAGCAAAAAGGTGCCCTTATTGTTAACCAAATTAACTCCTGACGTTTTTGAAACACTAACTTACTTGTGTTCACCAACGAAACCAATCAACCTAACCTTTGAGATATTAAAAGAAAAGCTCAAACAGAAATATGCAAAACCCCTACCAACAGCTTTGGAAAGGGCTGAGTTTCGGAAAAGAAACCAACTACCAAATGAAAGTATTGAAGACTATCTATTAGAACTCCGCAAACTAGCAGCTAAGTGTCAGTTCAAGGACCCAGATGACCAAATAAAAGAAAAATTTATTGACGGAGTATTCTCCAGAGTCATAAAATTTGAACTAATGAAAAGTTCAATGGACTTATCGTTGGAGAAATGTTTAGAGGTTAGCAAATCAGTGGAAGCAGCATTGCAACACACAGAGGGTTCAAGACAACATATCACGGAGAACATCTTTTATAATCAAAGGCGTCAAGAAAAAGGAAAACCTTCTAGAACATGGTCGAGACCTAAACAGAACGAGAACAAAACTAAAGTAGCGTGTTTTTGCTGCGGAAATAGTAACCACCTGAGGTCAGAATGCCGATTGACCAAGAAGTATTGTAGTGAATGCGGACAGCAAGGGCATATTTACAAAATGTGTAATAAACGACAAATAAAAACACTAGTGGAAAAGGATGAAGAAGAAATGGAAGAAGTGGAAGGTTCGATAAAAAAATTATTTGAAGAAGACTTCAACACATATAAATTAGGTGTAAGTAAGATACCACCTTTCTTTTTAACAGTAAATATTTGTAATCAACCACTCTCTTTTGAACTGGACACAGGTTCAGATGTCACAGCGATATCAATTTGTGACAAAGACAGATACTTCAACAATGAAGAAATGCAAGAATGCAATGTGCTTTTTAAAAATTTTGATCAAACGGTTACTAAGCCAATAGGTATTCTAAATAACCTGAAAGTAGAATACAATGGTGTAAATAAAAATTTAAGTATGTATGTAGTTAAGAATAATGGTCCCCGAGTTATTGGTCGAGACTGGTTAAATGAATTGAAGTTGTGGCCTCCTATGGTAGATCAAACCCTAAGTTTAGGCACTAATCAGATCCAAAATGTTTCAGATACAGAGCAACTTGTAAAGACCCAGTTCGCAGAAGTATTCAGTCCAGGATGGGGAAATTTTAAGGGAGAATCAATATCACTGAAGTTAAAACCAGATGCCAGACCCCGATGCTTACCAGTAAGACGAGTTCCATTTGCCCTGAAAGACAAGGTAAACAATGAAATCTCTAGATTATTAGAAAATGGTCGTATAACGCCGGTGACACAATGTGAGTGGGGAACACCTGTAGTACCAATATTAAAGCCTGATGGCTCAGTTAGATTGTGTGGTGACTATAAATTAACAGTCAACCCACATCTTGAAGTGGACCACTTTCCATTGCCTCACATTGAGGATATTTTAGATACTTTAAAACATGGAGAATATTACTGCGAACTGGATCTAAAAGAAGCATACCTACAAGCACCGCTTAGTCCTGAAAGTCAAGCCTGTACTACTATAGTAACTGAGGCTGGCACTTTTAAATACAATTACTTACCGTTTGGGGTTAGCTCAGGACCAGGGGCATTTCAACGCTTAATGACTAAAAAGCTAGGAAACATACCAAATGTCGTCGTATTTATAGATAACATTTACATTAAGGGTAGTGATTTACAAAACACATATGAAACTTTGTGTAAAGTGTTAAAAAAATTACAAGAAAGTGAATTTAAACTCAAGCCATCTAAATGTAAATTATTCACAACTAGTCTTGAAATATTTGGTTTTTCTGTAAACAAAAATGGTCTTAGTGTTATAAAGTCAAATATTGAACCTCTTTTAAATGCAAAAACTCCAACCAATATAACACTGCTAAAATCATTTTTGGGCAAAGTAAATTATTATTCCAGGTTTTTAAAAGATATGGCATCAATATTGACACCATTGTATAACTGTACCAAATTAAACAAATTCAAGTGGACACCTGAATGTGACAAAGCATTTGAAATCATTAAGGAAAAATTAGCATCCGTCAATAACCTGAGTCATTATAACCAGAAATTACCGTTAATTTTAACGTGTGATGCATCAGATACTGGTCTAGGGGCAGTGCTTTCGAACAGAGATGAAAATGGCATAATAAGACCTATTTCTTTTGCCAGTAAAAAATTAACTGAAGTAGAACAAAGATATGCAACTATCGACAAGGAGGCTATGGCGGTAGTTTTTGGGATAACTAAATTTTATAATTATATTTATGGTCGTCAATTTGAGCTCGAGACCGATAATGCTGCATTGGTGCGTATTTTTGGTCCAACCAAAAGCATTCCTAAAATGGCTGCGAAGAGATTACAGCACTATGCTATTTTCCTCTCTGCGTTTAACTACAAGGTTAGGCACATAAAATCGTCTGAAAACCCTGCCGATTTTTTATCTAGAACTGTGGAAAACCCTTGTGAGGAAATAGAAGTTCATTCATTATGTCTTAACGGGAATATTAGCACTATTTATTACACTAATGATGCAGAAATTAAAGCTTTAAGTTGGAAGGAAATACAGATAGAAACTCAAAAAGATAAAATGTTAACTAAAATAACGAGGTATTTAACAGATGGATGGCCTGAGAAAATATATATTGAGCAAGACTTATTACCTTTATACAACAGAAAAAATGAATTAACTATTGATAGAGGTTGCATATTCTGGGGCTATCGAGTAGTAGTTCCACTGGTACTAAGGGAAGCAGTTTTGACTGAGCTTCACAAAAGCCACTTTGGTATAGTCAGGATGAAAGAGATTGCTCGGTCATATTTTTGGTGGCCTAAGTTAGACTTAGACATAGACAATGTAACAAAAACTTGTTTAATATGTTTGCAAAATAGCAAAACTCCCACCCAAACACAGAAACCATGGCCCGTACCCCCTTCATCGTGGTATAGGATACATGCGGATTTCCTTGGTCCATTTTACAACAAAATGTTTTTAGTAGTAGTGGACAGTTTTTCAAAGTGGCCAGAAGTTTTTGAAATGACTAACATTACAAGTAATCGCACTATTGAAATATTTAAGACTCTAATCGCTCGTTTTGGCTATCCTGTGCATCTTGTTACTGATAATGGTCGCTCTTTCACCAGTCACGAATTTCAAGAATTCTGTAAATTAAACCAAATCAAACATACTATGACAGCACCATACCATCCAGCTACTAATGGGGCCGCTGAGAGGTTTGTGGAAACATTTAAGTCAGCAATCACCAAAATTAAAGAAAGTGGTCATAGTATTGGTTCTGCAGTTAACCTATTTTTGTTTGACTATAGGAGCACTCCTCAACGCACTACTGGTGTTTCACCAGCCCGGTTGATGTTAGGCAGGGAAATCAGAAATAGATTCAGCTTACTGAGGCCCCCTCCATTGTCTGATTATGTGACGGAGAAGATAGGCAAAAGGGATCAAGGAAACAGAGAAACTAAGTTTGAATTGGGTCAAAAAGTTATGGTTAAGGATTATAGGAAGGGAGGGAAGCCATGGATTCAAGGTTTGGTTATAGGAGAGTCTATACCAGGCGTTAGCTATATTATAGATGTAGAGGGTTTTCAGTGGAAGCGCCACGTGAACCAAATGGTACCGTGTGGCCAAAACTTAGAAGTAGGTTATTTAAGTTAATGTAAGATTATTATTAGATTGTAGAGTTAAATTAATTTACAGCTTTGATGTACATTAACATAGGCGGTGGAGAGTGTGGTATCCGGAACGCATCCGTTATTTCTCTATGGGCGTAACTCTCTTTTGTCTATGCCTTTTTGTATCGGTTAGTTTTCACAATAAACGCTGGATTAATTAATTTCGGTGTTTAATTGCAAATATCACAATAATAATATCTAATATTAATATTATAAATGCGAAAGTAACTCTCGTCTGTCTAACTGTCTGTATGTCTGTCTGTTACCTTCACGCTTCAACCGCTTGACCGGTCTGTATAAAATTTGGTATATGGAGATAGTCGGGGTTCCGGGTAACGCATAGTTCCCGCGGGAACGCGATAACCAAATCGCACGCGGGTGAAGTCGCGGGCATCCATATTGCGAAAGTAACTCTTGTCTGTCTGTCTGTGTGTGTTACCTCTTCACGCTTCAACCGCTGGACCGATTGAGATGAAATAAATAAATGAAAGAAATATTTTCTGCCGTTACCAAAATGCAAAATAAAGTATTTCCGCATTAAATTAAACAAATAAATATTGGTTTAAACACAAACTGGGTCAAGTTACGTAAAAACTAATGAACGTATTAATTTAGAAAAACACTCACAGGATATACTTACGGGATTCGGGGATTATCTTTTTACAACACTTGCAACTAACGGCAGTGTTTTATTGTATGATGGGATGGGTGTGAATATCTTCTTTTTAACCGACTTCGAAAAAAGGAGGAGGTTCTCAATTCGTCTGTATGTTTTTTTTTTTACATTTTTTTTATGTATGTTGCGCGATTACTCCGTCAATTGTGAACCGATTTCGATGATTATTTTTTTAATCGAAAGGTGGTACTTCCAAGGTAGTCCCATTTTAATTTGGTTCAGTTCTGATAATGGGATCCATGAGAAAATAAGGAAACACCTCGAAATTTGTTAGCAAAAAGCATACATGGCATCAATTTCAAACACTACAGTGAGTCTTAGAGAGCCTTCACATTTCAAAACGCTTCAATGTATTTCAAAAGCACCACCAACACTCTCAACACATGTGTGCGTGCTGAGACAGCCATCAACTATGCGATGAGAGTGTTGGTGGTGCTTTAAAAAAAAAATGAAGCGTTTGAAATGTGAAGATGCGGAACTTTAGATAGTAGAAGATCTCTACGTCCCATCGTCCCCATGTTTGGGAAATGTAGTCGAAAAAAAAAAATTTTTATATAGAAATTTAAATACCGACTTCAAACTCCGACAGCCTACAAAGTCAAGTGTCAAGTGAACCGACCCAAAGCTGATGACAATCTTAGTGAACTTGACACCGACTTTGTAGGCTGTCGGAGTTTGAAGTCGGTTTTTATATTATTACTAGCTGACCCCGCGGACTTCGTACCGCCTTAGATTTTTTGGCATGAAAAATAGCTTGCGTCCTATTCTCAGACCTACTGAACATACACTCCAAATCTCATAAGAATTGGTCGAGCCGTTTCGGAGGAGTTTGGTTACAAACACTGTGACACGAGAATTTTATATATTAGACTAGCTGATCCCGCGGACTTCGTACCGCTTTAGATTTTTTGGCATGAAAAATAGCTTACGTCTTATTCTCAGACCTACTGAACATACACTCCACATTTCATAAGAATCGGCCGAGCCGTTTCGGAGGAGTTTGGTTACAAACACTGTGACACGAGAATTTTATATATCAGACTAGCTGATCCCGCGGACTTCGTACCGCTTTAGATTTTTCTGGCATGAAAAATAGCTTACGTCCTATTCTCAGACCTACTGAACATACACTCCACATTTCATAAGAATCGGTCGAGCCGTTTCGGAGGAGTTTGGTTACAAACACTGTGACATGAGAATTTTATATATTAGACTAGCTGATCCCGCGGACTTCGTACCGCTTTAGATTTTTTTGGCATGAAAAATGGCTTACGTCCTATTCTCAGACCTACTGAACATACACTCCACATTTCATAAGAATCGGTCGAGCCGTTTCGGAGGAGTTTGGTTACAAACACTGTGACACGAGAATTTTATATATCAGACTAGCTGATCCTGCGGACTTCGTACCGCTTTAGATTTTTCTGGCATGAAAAATAGCTTACGTCCTATTCTCAGACCTACTGAACATACACTCCACATTTCATAAGAATCGGTCGAGCCGTTTCGGAGGAGTTTGGTTACAAACACTGTGACACGAGAATTTTATATATCAGACTAGCTGATCCCGCGGACTTCGTACCGCTTTAGATTTTTTGGCATGAAAAATAGCTTACGTCTTATTCTCAGACCTACTGAACATACACTCCACATTTCATAAGAATCGGCCGAGCCGTTTCGGAGGAGTTTGGTTACAAACACTGTGACACGAGAATTTTATATATCAGACTAGCTGATCCCGCGGACTTCGTACCGCTTTAGATTTTTCTGGCATGAAAAATAGCTTACGTCCTATTCTCAGACCTACTGAACATACACTCCACATTTCATAAGAATCGGTCGAGCCGTTTCGGAGGAGTTTGGTTACAAACACTGTGACACGAGAATTTTATATATTAGACTAGCTGATCCCGCGGACTTCGTACCGCTTTAGATTTTTTTTGGCATGAAAAATGGCTTACGTCCTATTCTCAGACCTACTGAACATACACTCCACATTTCATAAGAATCGGTCGAGCCGTTTCGGAGGAGTTTGGTTACAAACACTGTGACACGAGAATTTTATATATCAGACTAGCTGATCCTGCGGACTTCGTACCGCTTTAGATTTTTCTGGCATGAAAAATAGCTTACGTCCTATTCTCAGACCTACTGAACATACACTCCACATTTCATAAGAATCGGTCGAGCCGTTTCGGAGGAGTTTGGTTACAAACACTGTGACACGAGAATTTTATATATTAGACTAGCTGATCCCGCGGACTTCGTACCGCTTTAGATTTCTTTGGCATGAAAAATGGCTTACGTCCTATTCTCAGACCTACTGAACATACACTCCACATTTCATAAGAATCGGTCGAGCCGTTTCGGAGGAGTTTGGTTACAGACACGAGTACCGTGACATAAGAATTTTATTTATTAGATTTTCTTCTTCCTTATCTCCTTGTGCGCCTGTTCAGTTTCGGAGCCGCTACCAGCGTCGTTCTCCAAGGAGTCGCGGATGGCCCAGCTGCGCCGCATGCTCGAGATTCATGTCAACCCTATAGACGGACTCAGCTCGCACTGGGACTACGATTACGACCGCTGGAAGGTAAGTCCACGTCCCACCACTGGGCCTAGCACTAGGTATGATTATACCACACAATATTTAATAGTACTACGTACAGAATGGTCACGGAATCACCCGCCTGAATCTAGCTGCCGCGCAACTCGCGCCCAACTCGCCTTACCATCATGTGTTTCATCCGGAGATGGTGAGTGGATCGTTGGCCCGCGTAGTGGTACACACACATTTACAAGTGTACAGACGTCCGCGCGCGCAAACATTGACACTTCATTCGAATTGTGTTCGAAATCGTGTTATTATAGGCCGTGTCCGCCGTGTGATTATAGTTAAGAATGCGGGAGAGTACTTATAGGCAGGATATTGTTCCCGCGGGAACGTCCTCTGAATACCACATGCATGCATGGCAGAATCTAGTGCATATATAGATAAGAAAGCATATTAAGGCGCGTGGTAAGGTGAAATACCACATTTTAGTCGCGTTTAAAGGCCTAAAACTAGAAATTGGCCCAAGATATAGGTCTAGAAAAAATATATGTGAAGAATTGCTATGTCCTCTTTAATCTGAGCTGCGGAAATTGCGATACGTCCAGGTCGTCCTAGCAAAAAAAAAACATCAAGTAAGGCATTTTCAACCTTTTAAATCGCTACTGCTCAATATCTAGACTATTATTTTACACGGGCTGACCAGAAAATGAAAAGTTATCCAGTTTTTCATAATCTGAGCTGAGGATATTGTAAAATAATGATTACTTTGGTCAAAAACCGTAAATAACTACCATTTCCGTCATAAAAGTTGCGGGGGGTACGTGCGCGGACAATGCTTGTATACGTACCCACCGCAACTTTTGAAAAGCATATATCAATTCTCAAATGTATTTTTTCGAGACCTTATTTCGGCCTGATTTTTAGTTTTATATGTTTAAACGTGCCCAAATTGGGTTTTTCACCTTACGTACGCACCTTAATAAGACTGTCAATCTCCTTACAATACGGCGTACGTACATCGGAAATAGCCAGGGAGCTTCAAAATTTCATACTTCGCCTGCACAGCGCCATCTAGATGTAGCTCATGGAGTTCAAATTTTTACCCAGGCTACCTAGGCAGCGGCATTTATTATCGCATTTAACACTTATTTCGGGCGAACGCAGATTTGTTTAAAGGTTTTCATTATGGAGGGTTGAAGTAAAGGAGCGCAATCTTATAGTTCCAAAAGTGGACTCCAAATCGAATAGATTGGGGGCGCTGCGGTCGCCACGCCAGTCAAGCCACCTAAGCAGATAGTCTGCAGTAGCGCCTTCAGATGGCGCTGCTGAGGCGAAAACGCAGCGAAAACGGTTGTGAGGAGAGTGTGTTTTGTTTTTTTGCTTATCAAATCCGCTGGACACGTTTTCAACTGTTTCGCCATATAAGATTGCGCTACTTACCAAGAAATATTCCACACTCCATAGTTGTCATTCTAAGTTTACTTTACTTCTTCTATCCTACCTATAGAGTAAATGTGTTTTTATTTTCAGAATTAACCGAAGTCGAGGCAAGCTTCACTGGGACACTACGGTTTAGATATGTTTGATATAATATGTTGAGTTTTGCCAGTTTTAATGTTTTAAAGGTTAATAAATTATGTTACAGTTGTCATAAGTTTTTATTTTTTGTCTCTGGAAATATTTATTACGTCACACCAAGCCGAAAAGCGGGATTTACCGCCCTTGGGCGCTACGAAAAATCCCTCTTCACAGCCAGGTGGTGACGTAAAATCGTATACTAACCACGGGCGGTCGTAAAGAAATCCTCCGACCGCTAGATTATAGCCCTCGCCTCCGGCTCGGGCCTCAATTACCCGCGATCTGAGACTTTCTTTACTTGACCGCCCTAGGTGTGTAATGTACTATATACGCACACCTAATGTTATATTAGCTAAGCTACGAATAAGTGGACTTATCCATACTTCCATACTCAATATTTTAAATGCGATAGCGTGTTTGTTTATTTGTCCGTCGAAACGAATGGAGGGATTTGAATTAAATTTGGTATGGGTGGTATGGAGATAGCTTGGTACCCTGGGAAAAACATAGGCTACTTTTTATCCCGAGAAAATGCAAAGTTCCCGCGGGAACGCGATAACCGAATTCCACGCCGGCGAAACCGTGGGCAGAAGCTAGTAATCCATATATGTCCAATTAGAATAATCTATACTAGGTAAGTAATATAAGTACCTGGGTGAGTTTTCTCAGATGTGAGACCTAGAGCTGTATAGACCGATTTATAGGCCATAATCCAAATTTCGTCCAAATCGTTAGAGCCGTTTCTGAGATACCTATTGTGTTTGTTTGTCCTTCTTTCACGTCGAAACGACTTGACCTATATTTGAATGAAATTTGGTATGGACATATAGTGACGCCCTAGTAGCCCATAGTGGCTTGACCTACCGCCTCTCATGCAGAGGGTCGGGTCTTCGATTCCGGATCGCACCTCTAAGTTTACTGATGTGCGAAATTCAATTTGAATTTACCACTGTGCTTTTCGGTGAAGGAAAACATCGTGAGGAAACCTGCACGCATCTGCGAAGTAATTCAAGGATGTGTGTGAAGTCCCCAATCCGCACTGGGCCCGCGTGGGGACTATAGCCCAAACCCTCTCGCGATGGGAGGAGGCCTGTGCCCAGCGGTGCATGGGACGCAAAATAGGCTGTATCTAGTAGTAGTATAGTGAGACCCTGGAGAAATGGGATAGTTTTTATCGATATTTTTACGTGAACGGGTTTTCCACGAGTCAGTATATAGTACCGTAGATTAGGCAAGGAAATTCTGTATACGCAGGACGAAGTCGCGGGCAACGGCTAGTTAGTTACATTACATAATTAAACTAAGTAACCGTAGTAGCACAAATATTTTATAGTACTATTAGTACTTACTACGTACAGAATCACCCGCCTGAATCTTGCCCGCGCGCAACTCGCGCGCATCTCGCCTAAGGGCCTTATCCCACTTGCGATTTGCGAGCGAGTTGAAAGCGTTTTTCAATACAAAACTCATACGCGGCGAACTCGCGGCGTGTTCGCCTCCATACAAAACACGCTCGCAAATCGCAAATGGGATAAGGCCCTTACCGTCATTTGTTTCATCCGGAAATGGTGAGTGAATCGTTGGCCCGCCCGCGTAGTAGTACACACACATTTACAAGTGTACAGACGTCCTCGCACGCACCCAGGCGTTCTCGCATGCAAACAATGACACTTCATTCAAATTGTGTTCTAAATCGTGTTTTTATATTATAGGCCGTGTCCGCCGATCAAGTTAAAACAGAATGGAACAGAGTTGTAATCCTAGATTTCATCGTTATGGCTGATTAGTTCGACTAATTGTAGACTATAATATGGTATAATTAAGTGTTTAGCGTGAGAACGGGTGACGTAACATGGGAAACGCATTGCACCGGGATGCGATTACTGAGCGTCAAAAATTTGTAATTCCGATGCGCGCACGCACCTGCACCCGTCTGACGCGCTGGTTGCCGCCATATTTAGGGTTCCGAAGCCCACAAGGAACCCTTATAGTTTCGCCATGTCCGTCCGTCCGTCCGTCCGTCTGTCCGCACTATTGCTCGGAGATGCTTAGGTCTAGAAAGCTGTAATTTGGCATGAATATGCATATTAGTTACGCTGACAAAGTGGTACAATAAAATGTTGAAATTTTTTTTTTATAGGGTACCTCCCCTACTCGTAAAGTGGGGATGTTTTTTTTTTTCTTGCGTACCCTATGGTGCGGCATATCGTTGAATAGGTCTTAAAAAAAAATGTGGGTTTGTTAAAGCCATTTTTTGATTAAGTAGCCTGTACAAACTTACGAGTAATAGTCGACCAACTTATGATGATGATTTTTCTCGAGCGGCAGGGGCGTCGGGCCGGCACGTCATTCATACCACAGGCTAGCTAGATGCTAATAAGTCTTAGAAAGGTACTGTGGGCATCGTCACCTTCGGAACCCTATACTTTGCGCGTGGCCGACACGCAGTTGGCCGGTTTTTTGATTTAAGTATCGCGCGGGAGCTGGTGATGTTGTTTCGATGCCAATTTACAACATTTAAAATTTGTAGTAAGGCGTTTTTCGAAAACCATTTCGGTATCTCTGTGTAAAGGACGCGATTAAATTTTTTCAGGTTTTGTTGTTCATTACTTTTAGAGAAAATCTTGTTTTAGTGGTAATATTGCGTGCCGTCCCAGTGCCATACATGTGACGTCCCAGGATCTTTCGCTAAAGAACACTGTACTACTACTACTACAACAGCCTATTTACGGCCCACTGCCGGGCACAGGCCTCCTCTCATCACGAGAGGGTTTGGGCTATAGTCCCCACGCGGGGCCCAGTGCGGATTGGGGACTTCACACATATCTTTGAATTACTTCGCAGATGCGTGCAGGTTTCCTCACGATGTTTTCCTTCACCGAAAAGCTCAGTGGTAAATTCAAATTGAATTTCGCACATAAGTAAACTTAGAGGTGAGAACGCTGTACGGATGAGCAGAACTAATTCTATGCGCAGAAGGGTTTTATGTTTACGACTTACGAAAAACTTTCTACCTAACTAGCTAATAAAATGTACATGTTAAAAAAAATATTCAAAATTGTTTTCTAAAAAAATCTGGCACAGAGGCATTCCATCTCAGGCCTCAGGGTAGGAAACGCATTCGAGATCTTTTGGTTTCTTAATGGGGGATCAAAGGATTTCGGCGTCCATGGGCCGCAGTGACCACTTTACCACCAGGTGGGCCGTGCGCTCGTTTGCCTATACCATCGACATATAAAAAAAACATATCAAAATGTACTACCTACTCCAGCCTATTTGCGTCCCACTGCTGGGCACAGGCCTCCTCTCATCACGAGAGGGTTTGGTCCCCACGCGGGCCCAGTGCGGATTGTATCAAAATGTAGTTAATATTAATTCGAATGCAGCTCCCGGTGCATAGCCAAACTTTGAAAAGGATGCGCGTACGCCGCTGGAGCGGAACGTGAACTTTGCGCCGAGTATATAACCCCGAGCAGAGGACTGCTGCATCAGTCCCAACTACTTACCACATTTGGAAACCATGAAGTGCGCGGTAAGTTTGAAGAGTGTTCAGTAGAACGACAGAATGAGTTTCACCGCGAGTGGGTGCGCCCTAGAGGCGCTCGAGTCCTATGAAGTGTCTACAGTGCTTCCCATTGAGCACATTACCTATATGCCATCATCATCATCATTTCAGCCGATAGACTTCCACTGCTGGACATAAGGCTCCCCCAAGGCGCGCCACTCAGACCGGCCTGTGCCACTCGCATCCAACGCGTTCCCGCGACCGCTTTACAAGGTCGTCACTCCATCTTGTTGGAGGCCTACCGACAGCTTGTCTACCGGTTCGCGAACGCCACTCCAGAACTTTCTGGCGCTGACGTCTGAATGGCTTCCGTAGAAAACACCACTTTTAATTTGAACCGAACCGAATTGTCCTGAAATACATCCGCCTACTTGGGCTTCAAAGGGATTCTTAGGCAACTTCTTAGGGAACTTTTGATGTTTCCTATAGAGTCCCAAATTCTGTCTGTGTGGTGTATTGGGCTGTGTATACACTATGTAGTGATGGTGATCATATGCTGATGTTTTCCAGGTGGCAATAGTCCTGGCCCTAGTCGGCGTCGCGATGGGAAACCCCGTGCCTTCCGGCCTGGGCCTGG
This sequence comes from Aethes cnicana, assembly GCA_963971205.1. Classification (NCBI taxonomy): domain Eukaryota; kingdom Metazoa; phylum Arthropoda; class Insecta; order Lepidoptera; family Tortricidae; genus Aethes; species Aethes cnicana. Next base: position 611,106 of record OZ020293.1, read on the forward strand.
GGTGGGGAGGCTTAGGTAAATATGAACCTACCACCTTCTTATTCTTACAGAAAAGTTGCTTTATCACTAAATAAGTGTTACGTTGTCAAGGATATAATTTTGTATGACAAGCTGATAAGCACGACACAACTTAGAAAGCGTACGGATTAAACAATAATTGACTCTGGGTCAACGGTTCAGTAAGCGATACACATACCGTCGAACCTATGTGTCTTTATAGCATTAAAATAGTACATTTTGATGTAAGTGCGAAAAGTTTGTCACTTCATCACGAGCCCTAGTTACGCACGCTCACTATACTCGCCGCAAAACAAAGTAGTGACTGGCGCCATACATACTTCTAAGGTGCCATTGCCACTTTGTTTTGCGGCGAGTACCTACTTACCTAAGTAAACCTATAGATTATAGAATCAAAAAACAAAAAGCGCTCGTTCGGAAATGACTAACTTTTCACACGCTAAACAAGTAGGTATCGAAATGTTTACTTTTTGAGCAACTGTATTAAAAATAGCATTTTTTACTATACAGGCACTGTGGTAGTCCCCGGCAGCGCATACTCTCTCAGCTCGAGCATAATCAACCATGGGCTAACCATCCCCGTGGTCAAGCAAGTCATCAGCGCGCCGATCGTCACCGCTCCTATCATAAAGACCCCTATCATTAGCGCTCCTATCATAAAAACCCCTATAATCACGTCCCCTCTCATCACCTCCCCCCTCGGCCTCGGATGGAACTCGTGGAACGGCTTAGGCCTCGGCTGGTCGGGACTCAGCAAAGGCTGGCATTGATATTAAAACAATATTGTTTTCCTGAGCTCTGAATAAATATTGCTGCAACATACTAAATGTTTTATTGACTTGTTTCATTGGATACGAAGATTGAGTAGTGTTGATCGAGTTTCTGTGGTGTGGAATATTGGGATAATTTTCTAAAGCATTTTTTTCTCCAATCTTAAGGTAAAAATGGACCTTCTTTCATCCGTTTGCAAGTTTAATAATATTTAACTAACTTTAACTAAGTAAGTAAACCTACTTAGGTTTTCACTACGAAAAATCAGTAGGTACTTTATCTAAAAATATTAATTCATGCAATAGGCAAGAATGACCGTTTGACCGTGTCGTATCTATTAAATGTTCAGTAGTTAGTCATCTAACTCACAGCACAGAATATTTAATAGTACTACGTACAGAATTGCCACGGAATCACCCGCCCGAATCTAGCCGGTGCGCAACTCGCGCCCATCCCAACACGCCCTTACCGTCGTTTGTTTCATCCTGAGTGGTGAGTGGACTACTGGCCCGCGTAGTGGTACACACATATTTACAAGTGCAAAGACGTCCTCGCACGCAAACATTGACACTTCATTCGAATTGTCTTCGAAATCGTGCTTGGCTGTTTTCACACCTCCGCCGCGGATTGGAAATTCAAACCGCTATTTCAGTTCCGCGGCGGAGATGTGAACGGCGTCAAAGATATGTATAATGGACAAACGATGGCGAATGTTCAGCGGTACCGTTTACCGTTTCAAATCCACGGCGGAGGTGTGAAAACAGCCTTATCATAGGCCGTGTCCGCCGTAGGTAATTGTAGACCTAATTCACAGTAATCGTCAAGAAACAACGGTTTATAACTTTAAGACAGACATGGCGATCCGCAGCAAAATGGCGCTGGCTCTGCTAATAGCGATGCAAGTCATCGTAGTGCTCGCCAAAAAGAAACTAGAAACCAGCGATTCTGATTCCGCGACCTCAAGTTCCTTGGAAACAAGTAAGTAAATTTTTTGAACTGTGGGAAAATTACCCACTCTAAATAGGGAAGAGAAATATATACCGACATTGTTGATAAGAGCTTATTGATTGGCTAGCTTCTGCCCGCGACTTCTTTCGGGATAAAAAGTAGCCTATACATATGTTGACCAGTGTTATAAACTACCCCTATACCAAATTTTGTTGCAATCCGTCCAGTAGTTTTCGAGTTAAATTCGAATATACTACATAAAATAAATACAGACAATTTTGAACAAAATGGTTATTTTGTGTTCAGTCTCGTTTATATGTATAGGGCGAGTAAAAGATGCTCTAGAGATTTTATTAGTCAAATACGTAGAGTAGGTAGGTAAGTTTGTCTTCCATTCCATTATTTTAAATTTATCAGATGAAGTCGTCAGCAGATTGCCTCGGTGTTATAGGTATAGGTATAGGTTTGCGAGGGCTGGTTTTCCGCAACTCGACGTCAAGATTTCGCCTATTTTGCGTGGTTTTGGGCTGGCGGGGCTACTCCTGCCAGCCCAGCTCCTGAAGAAAGCCTAGCAGACCCTTGATGTTGCCGACGACTTCCTGGAGCGACCTCGGATTTCCGAGGTGTGTTGCCCGGTACGTTGCCACTCCAGAACATTCCAAGAGGACGTGAGTTTGCGTCGGGCTTGCGCTTAGGTATACTTATGTAAGCCGTGGTGTATGACGTCATAAATATCACGTGCTTTCTTGCCATCCGGGCGTCTCTTACCCCCAGGGAGGGTCGGGCACGAAGTTGCAATGACCACCTATAGACTACCACGGCTGAAATTCGAACAGAATTCGAACACCGCCAAATCGTGCTGTGTGTAGGCTTGTATGGCCAACATTTTAAATGCTCACCCTGCAAAATGTCGGCCCTGGGGCTCTATGCTCGCTTTTCCCCTAATATAGGCGATCGCTCACGCACCAAGTTGAACTTTAAATCTACCAGGGGCTATTACCCCTTCTTAAAGTTCACGCGACGCGTGAGCGATAGGTACTGTAGCGGGGGGTTGTTGTTAGCTCAGGTAGATGCTGCAGGCACGGAGATCAGCGGTGGAATCCGAAGACACGATGACGATGCCTAACTTATTAAAATATCTAAATCTTGAAGACTGGCCCTATTACTGCCCTAACTATGAAATGATAGATTTTAAGTTGAATTGATATTATATTTTGAGAGATGTGTTCATTACAATCGATAGAAAAAGACTAAAAATATTAAACAAAAACACTCTACGCTTAAAATTACCTATTTTTGGAAGAGAATGTGACAACTAACCGATTGTACTCGGCCAGTCTCCACAGTACCATAGGGAAATTAGGGAAGAGCGAGATCCCTATTTAAAGACTTCGAATATAGGCCCTGCAAGCCTACACACAGTACGATTTGGCAGTGGCCCCACATGCAGGCCCTGCAAGTAGGGTCGTCTACACACAGTACGATTTGGCAGTGGCCCCACATGCAGGCCCTGCAAGTAGGGTCGTCTACACACAGTACGATTTGGCAGTGGCCCCACATGCAGGCCCTGCAAGTAGGGTCGTCTACACACAGTACGATTTGGCAGTGGCCCCACATGCAGGCCCTGCAAGTAGGGTCGTCTGAAGCGCCTTTAAGGCTATTTATTTGCGTTCATCGGCATCAGTCGTCTAATTTAGTGAACGTTTGCAGCCAACCAGCCGTCCGACCGCCGCCGCACGCAACAGTGGCGATACGAAGGCATTCCCATCGAGTACAGGAGGCAGAATAAGCGGTCGTACAGGAAACGTACGATTGTCTTACATTTTCATACTACTATTACTACAGACTATTTGCGAGCCAGCTACTGGGCACAGGCCTCCTCTCATCACGAGAGGGTTTGGGCTATAAACCCCACGCGGGCCCAGTGCGGATTGGGGATCTTTGAATTACTTCCCAGAGGCGTGCAGGTTTCCTCGCGACGTTTTCCTTCACCGAAAAGCACGTGGTTAATTCAAATGGAATTTCGCACATAAGTAAACTTAGAGGTGCGAGCCGGAATCGAACCCCCGACCCTCTGCATGAGAGGCGGTATGTCGAACCACTAGGCCACCAAGGCTTCGTTTATATTTTCATGCATCCTCCATGCCTCATGATGTACCTGAAAACATTGAAATCACAATATAAAAACACAAATAATAATCACCGCACCGCACTGTGGACTACTGAGATTTTTTCGCACTACCTTCCCGCCGTAACGGCCCTCAGTCGGACATTTTCATTTTTATTGAATCGAAACAATTCAAAAATAACATGATTGATAAATTAAAAACCACAAATGATTCCATAGCTCGTTCGCTAGAGTACCACTAACTTTAAACCTCTCCACAGACCGTAGAACGCACCCACCCACAACTACCACCACTACCACAACCACCACCACTCCCACCACCACCACATCTACCACGCCGGCGCCAGTCCTCCCGCCGCTGAGCCCCCGGTACAGGCGCATCTTCAACGCCGATGAGACCACAACCATTGAGCAGTATCCCTTCATGGCGGCCATCTTGGTGAACAAGGAACTGTGGTGCGGCGGCGCGCTCATCAGGGCGGACAGAGTCATCACTGCGGCGCATTGCTTACAGCTGTAAGTCCGTCTTGAAGGGCTTAGTGTCAATTCAAACTGTGTATAACTGTCTCGCTTCAGAGCCTTAGACATTAGAGAGTTTTTTTTTATGTAAAAATATTGACAAACCGGCAGACGGCCCTCTTGGTTGTAAGAGATGTCACCGCCGCCTATAGACATTTGTAATACCAGAAGCGTCACCGATGCGTTGCCAATCTCGAAAGGGGAGGGGGATAGGGCGTGTGAGATAAGGGAGGATAGGGGACATGGGATTAGGTAGGGAAATGGGATAGAAGCATAGGGAAGAGGACATGTGTGAAGGTGACACAAATTCAGGTCCTCATTATCATCATATAATATATTATACGACTTGCAGCAATATATTAAGGGATCTATGAGGACTCAAGAGATATCTCATATTTCGTAGGCACTTGTATGCTACTACAGTGCGGATTGGGGACTTCACACATATCTTTGAGTTACTCGCAGACGCGTGCAGGTTTCCTCACGATGTTTTCCTTCACCGAAAGCTCATGGTAAATTCAAATTGAATTTCGGACATAAATGATTTCAGAGGTGCGAGCCGGATTCGAACCCGCAACCATCTGCATGAAATGCGGTAGGTCGAACCACTAGTCCACGACGGCTTAAACGAGGCGTTTTGTGAATATAGAATCCGTGCCTTTCTGTTTATGATCACCCTCATGAGTCACTATCTAAAATTGAATTTCAGATCAGCGTAGGTACCACATTTTTTTTACTTTAGGTCACTTGCTAACGGTTCAAACTGACAATACAGCTATATCATCATCATGACATCATCATTTCAGGCGAAAGACGTCCACTTCTGGACACAGCCCCCCCCCCCCCTCCGCTACAGCTACAGCATTTCTTAATCTAGACATTCTTCTTTTCAGCCAATACAACAATCGCTTCTTCCGAGAATACGTCAGGATGCTGTCAGTTCGCGTGGGTTCCTCAAACGCGACTGCCGGCGGCGAGCATCTGCGTGTCACTGAGATCTTCTTCCACCCCAACTACAAGCCAGACAAACTCGAGTTCAACTTCGCCGTCCTTGGCCTCCACAAGAACATCACAGGAGGGAAGACAAACACCATTGAGTTGTCCCGGAACAAGGTTATCCCTAATGACAAGACGATCACGTTCCTTGGTTGGGGCTCAGTGTTGGTAAGATATTCTGTTTGAGATTCTCTTGATGTAAGTCTTCTTGTCGGTGGGTAAAAAGCCCAAAATCGAAGGCTGCAGGGTGATTACGATAGACCACTTCCACTTGGTGGGAGAAGCGACCATAAAAACCATCTTCGCCGTCGTAAACCAATGATATTGTGGCGCCATTGTCGCCTCACGCTTCCATGGCCATGCCTTCTATCATGTCTATTACTACTTACTCCATGTAACCTATGACAGATACGTCAAAAATTCAAATAAGAAAACTGTAAGCTTTCTTGGCGACCGCGCACCGGTAAGGACCTAATGGGGAATCCGCATAAATTCTGTGTACATAATATACCTGAAGTGAATAAATTCAGTGGAACGAAGGTGCCTGTTTTAATGATCTATCAACAACAACATCTCCCAAATTGGTGACCCCGAACAG
>OZ020293.1:617283-655861 GCA_963971205.1 Aethes cnicana
CTGCCACGTGGTGCCACGTGCCATCGCCACCGCCGCCGCCGCGCTCAGCGTGCCTCCGCGGCACCCGGCGTGCCTCCGCGGCACCCGGCGTGCCACCGCCGCACCCTGCGTGCCACCACGCCTACCTCAAGTCAATTTTTAGTTAAGTAGTTTCTATTAATTTTAGGTTAAGTTAGGTTATAAGTAGTTATTTTAGTACCATGTCTGAGATGGAGGCCCGTCTGGCCGCCTTGCAGGAGCAGTGTGCTGCCCTGCAAGAGAAACTTAATGAACAAAATAATTCACTCATATCACCAAGCATAAATAAGGTAGCAATCCGTCTTCCACCATTCTGGACCGACAAACCGGCTGTGTGGTTTGCCCAAGCCGAGGCACAATTTCTGCTGTCTGGCATAACCGCTGATAGTACAAAATACAATCATGTTGTATCACAACTAGACACACGGCTGGCAGCGGAGGTTGAAGATATCATCACTAGTCCTCCCAAGGAGGGAGCCTACCAAGTTATTAAAGCCGAGTTAGTAAGGAGGCTTTCCCAGTCTGAGGCGGAGCGGGTTAGAAAGCTCACACAAAAAGAGGAGCTCGGGGACCGCCGTCCAACACAATTCCTGAGACACCTAAAGGCACTGGCAGGTGAGACCCCAGACCTGGGGATGCTAAAACAGCTTTGGTTGTCGAGGTTGCCCAACCATATTCAGGCAATTCTAACCTCCCACTCTGAATTATCATTAGAAAAACTCGCAGAGCTAGCGGACAGCATAATGGAAGTTTCACCTCCAACACCGATGCAACAGGTATATGCTGTGTCCCAACGAGTAGCAAGCCCGCCCACACCCACACCATCACCGGTACCAACCACCATCGATACGGAGTGGCTGCTAGGCTTAGCGGCCAAAGTTGATCTCCTATGCCAACAGATGGTATCGCAACAGGTAAGTGCCATCGGTGCTGAGCGGCAGCCCAGGACCAGATCCAGGGCACGGTCCCAGGGGAGATGGGGACCCAGAGCCCGGACACCGTCTGCACCACCCCAGCCTGGTCTCTGTTGGTATCACAAGAGGTACCAAGCTGATGCCAAGAGGTGCACCACACCTTGCACCTGGACGACCAACTGCCCCCCGGCGCCGGCAAACTTCAACGGCAGTTAGTTGCGGCGGCAACTGACTGCCAATCTATCGGCCGCCGCCTTTTTGTATCGGACAAGGTATCCAAATTGCAATTCTTATTGGACACAGGGTCAGATCTATGTTGTTTTCCGAAACGCCTCCTCCGAGAGCGCCGGGAAGCAACCACGTATGGCCTAAGCGCGGCAAATGGAAGTTCGATACGAACCTATGGTAACATACAACTCTGTTTAGACCTAGGACTAAAGCGTCTGTTCAGGTGGAGTTTTGTGGTGGCTGACGTGGACATTGCCATAATTGGGTCCGATTTCCTGGCCCATTACAACCTATTGCCTGACTGCCGTGGCAAGAAGCTCCACGATGGCAATTCGGGCATGTCAACTCCTGCCCCTCTGGCCGAGGCAAGCCAGGCCAGTGTTAAGGCGCCTGTAGCCGTCGATGACCTTGAGCGTTTTGAGCCCGATCCTCTCAATAATAACCGCGCCAAATACGCTAACGTAAATTACAACGATAGCAATGGTTAATTTCGCCCGCTGTCTTAAGTCTACCGTGGCCCAGCGGTCCAAATTCATCAAGACGTACATGAGAGCGCAAGAGGGGCGCGGGTTCAAATCACCGCTTATAATAACTTTTTGTATATTTTTTTTATGAATTGAATACTTTTTTAATTAATTTACATGCTGAACATGGTACTAGCGATATTTAGATATTTTTAATGTTTATTCGCATCAAAGTCGTAGTTTAAGAATATGCAATGCAATTAGGCATTATGCGTATGTAGGGTAAAACCCCGATAAATGACTACATTCATAATAAAGTTCAAACAGCAGGAAAACTGGCCTGTCTGGAAAAAGCGCATTGCCAGACGATTCTATTAGTACGAGTCCGGCAATCGCAATTGCGGCCGAGGTATATATAATGCTTTTCTCAAACAGCGAGAAAATACGGAAGGTCAGTCGGGGCAAGTGCGCCAGGATGGGGTAAGTGCGCCTAACATAAATGTATCGAAACCTATAAATATTACTCAACTAGTAGTTAGCTGTTTACAAGGCATACTACTACTACTACTACTACTACAGCCTATTTGCGTCCCACTGCTGGGCACAGGCCTCCTCTCATCACGAGAGGGTTTGGGCTATAGTCCCCACGCGGGCCCAGTGCGGATTGGGGACTTCACACACATCTTTGAATTACTTCGCAGATGCGTGCAGGTTTCCTCACGATGTTTTCCTTCACCGAAAAGCTCAGTGGTAAATTCAAAGTGAATTTCGCACATAAGTAAACTTAGAGGTGCGAGCCGGAATCGAACCCCCGACCCTCTGCATGGGAGGCGGTAGGTCGAACCACTAGGCCACCACGGTTTACAAGGCATAGGGCCGAATTAAATTTAGGCGCACTCACCCCACATCAGTATTTACTACTTCCATGATCGTGGATGATTTGGCCATGGAAGTTGTAATTATTACCTCCATGGATTTGTCAGTTTCGGGGTAAGTGCGCCTAACATAAATATATCGAAACCTATAAATATTACTCAACTAGTAGTTGGCTGTTTACAAGGCATAGGGGCGAAATAAATTTAGGCGCACTTACCCCACATCAGTATTTACTACTTCCATGACCGTGGATGATTTGGCCATGGAAGTTGTACTCATTACCTCCATGGATTTGTCAGTTTCTCTACAGAGGTGTCTCAAATAGCAAGCGAATTAAAAAAAAACACACACGACAATAATGTTTTTGCTGGCCAAGGCCGGCAATGGACAGCCTGGCGTCTTCTTTTTAGGGTTCCGAAGTCCACAAGGAACCCTTATAGTTTCGCCATGTCCGTCCGTCCGTCCGTCCGTCCGTCCGTCCGTCCGTCCGTCCGTCCGTCTGTCCGCACTATTGCTCGGAGATGCTTAGGTCTAGAGAGCTGTAATTTGGCATGAATATGCATATTAGTTACGCTGACAAAGTGGTACAATAAAATTTAGAAATATTTTTTTTTATAGGGTACCTCCCCTACTCGTAAAGCTTTTCTTGCGTACCCCATGGTGCGGCATATCGTTGAATAGGTCTTAAAAAAATATTGTGGGTTTGTTAAAACCATTTTTTGATTAAGTGATGCGTTTGTGAAATATTAAGCTTTAAAGTGCTATTTTTTGTTAGAGTCACGTGTCCCCCCCCCCCCTGCCAGCTAAATGGTGGTAATTGGATGGCTGAAAAAAATCACGGTTGTGGCATATATAACGTAGTTGAAAGGAAAACTATCAGAGCTAAGTAGGCTGTACAAAGTTACGAGTAATAGTCGACCAACTTATAATGATGATTTTTCTCGAGCGGCAGGGGCGTCGGGCGGGCACGTCATACCACAGGCAAGCTAGATGCTAATAAGTCTTAGAAAGGTACTGTGGGCATCCTCAACTTCGGAACCCTATAATTTGCGCGTGGCCCGACACGCACTTGGCCGGTTTTTTTTTGAAAGTAACACGAACATTACCGAGCATGTTTGAGAAAAAGCTAGTTACTATAAAAACATCAATTCAGATTCCTTTTCTAAGTTGGTGGACGCGAATTGGTCCATAGGTGGACGCAATCTGGATTAAGTGGACGCAAACTGGGTAAATCGCCTAATTTGCCTATTTGTGTCGTTTTTTTGAAAACTACCAGATGTTTCGACCAAAACTATAAGTTATATTGAAAAGGACTATATAATCAATACATTACATCCGTTTTATAATCAAAATTTCAATTAGAACATTTTTATTTTCACCTTCAAACTTGCCAACTCCAGTAAGTGGACGCAAACAGGCGAAGCGACCCTACTTTTCAGCGACTTTCTTGAGGTAATAAGCGGTTCGCCCTTGTCGCTTTCGTATCAACTTTATAGAGCAGTGTGATCTTCTCCCCTTTTTATTACCCATTTTAACACTAGGTAACAATAACAATATTATAACAAGAACACTATTACGGAGTAACAAAACAAACTTAACAAATAAGTATCTATAACAACAATAAAATGCAAATCCTCGAGACAAATCACTCCACTCGACTTACTCTCTCGCTAGTTACTCACTCGCTATTCACTCATTTCCGAGTGCCGGCCGGCAGGCCGACCATGCTGTGTGTCCTCTGATCGAGTTCGGGATACCTACCTAGCTGGCAACAGCGCGCGCGACCGCGAGGTAAACAACACGAGTGCCGAAACTCGCAACGTCGCCTTGTTCTCAACCACAACTTTCTGTTTAATGCAATGAAGTTATAGAAAAATAACACTACTTCAAATCCAATATAAAAGTCAAATTTATGAAACGAACTTTTATCCTTCTTTCTTTAGTAATCACGATAGTTTAGATATTTTTTAATCAATAAATAAAAATATTTAAAAATATAAAAAACGCCGCATAATTCAACAAAACGCCTACCATAAGAAGCGCAGCAAATGTGTGTTGTGATACTTGTGATTATACACTAAGGAACACATAGGTTTTTCGTCTAAAAGCTATTTATCATATAAGTTAGAAGGTAAAGCCCTAGATAAAATTCTGAAAAGTACTTGCAAAAAATTTGGCAACGTAGATTTTTTCCTAAGCGGAAATAAATGGTTACATATAGGAGGATTAAGGATTTCTTAAATGACATCCATAGTACAAATCATTACATATAAGACGATATAAAATACCAGAAACACTAATTGACTATATTTGTGTTCCATATTCGTAAACTTTGCAGATGACAACTTGTTACAATTATAGAAAAATGGTTACAAAAACACCTCGAATTTGCATTTTTGCCTCACTACTCGCCTTAAAGCCATTGCACAACAAATTAACTCACCATACGTCCAACTCCTTTCAGAATTCCCTGACATCACCCGACCACCTGGGTTGACAAGAGCCCGCAAACACAACACGGTCCATTTCATCACCACGACCGAAGGCCCGCCAGTATCCTGCCGCCCACGCCGCTTGGGACCCCAGATGCTGGCTGCGGCAAAGAGGGAGTTCGCGGAAATGGTACAATGCGGCACAGCGAGGCCATCTATGAGCTCCTGGTCCTCGCCTCTCCACATGGCACAGAAGAAGGACACCACGTGGCGACCATGTGGAGACTACCGCGCTCTCAACGCCCGTACCATCCCGGACAGGTACCCCGTTCGGCACATTGGAGACTTTAATCAGGCAATTGCTGGCTGTACAATATTCAGCTCAATTGACCTTGTTAAAGCCTACCAGCAGATCCCTGTTTGCCCAGCCGACATCCATAAAACTGCCATCACTACACCGTTTGGAATGTTTGAATTCCCATACATGACGTTCGGACTGAGGAACGCAGGCCAAACATTCCAACGGTTCATTGACGAGGTAACACAAGGCCTAGAGTTCACATACGCATACGTCGACGACATTCTCGTTTACTCCCGGGATGCAGAGGAGCACGTAGAACATCTGCGCATATTGTTCCGGAGACTGCAAGACTTCGGAGTGGTGGTTAACTCTTCCAAATGTAACCTGGGCGTTGACAGGCTAGTCTTCCTGGGTTACCAGATTAGTGCTGAAGGCACCCAACCACCACCAGAGAGGATCCAAGCCCTGAAGGATTACCCGCTCCCCAAAACCATCCTAGGCCTGCGGAGGTTCCTCGGGATGCTCAATTACTACCGACGTTTCCTGCCTCAAGCCGCAAAATTGCAAGCACCACTTATTGACGCTCTGGCTGCTACTAAGGAGAAAGGCGCCAAACCGTTTCCGTGGACCGCTGAGTTGGAGTGCAGTTTCGAACAGTGTAAGGCAAGCCTCACTCAAGCCACCATCCTCGCTCATCCGATCGGCTCAGCACCACTTGCTCTTTTCACAGACGCATCCAGCACACAGGTTGGTTCCTGCCTCCAGCAGCGCGTCGATGACGCCTGGCAACCCATCGCTTTCTTCAGCAAGAAGCTCACCAAGGCGCAGAGCGAGTGGCCAGCCTACTACAGGGAGTTGTTAGCCGTATACGAGAGCGTGCAACATTTCCGGCACATCCTGGAAGCACAGCACGCCACGGTCTACACCGATCACAAGCCTCTTGTATACGCCTTCTCCCAGCGCCGCGAGAAGCTGCCACCCGCTCAACTCAACCAGCTCTCATTCATCAGCCAGTTCACCACGGACATCGTGCACATCGCAGGTCAAGACAACGTGGTAGCCGACGCCATGTCGAGGATAGAGGCGATCTCGCTCGAGGAGGACTACACCGCCCTCGCCGCCTCACAAGAGACAGACGACGAGCTGAACAGCCTTCGTCAGTCTAACGACTCTTCCCTCAGGCTCGAGCAAGTCTGCATCCCCGGGACGAACTGCCAACTCATCTGCGACGTCTCCACCGGGAAGCCCCGCCCCTTCCTCACGCCACCCTACCGCCGCTCGGTGTTCAACAGACTGCATGGTTTGAGTCACCCCGGCGCACGAGCCACGGTGAAACTGGTGGGCGACCGTTACGTGTGGCCCGGCCTCAGGAAGGACTGCCAAGACTGGGTACGTCACTGCATACCTTGTCAGCGCAGCAAGGTTACGCGCCACGCCGCCACGCCCCTCGGCCACTTCGCACCCTCAGGTAGGCTACGCCACGTCCACCTCGACATCATCGGCCCCCTCGCTCTGTGCAACGGTTTCAACTACTGCCTTACCGCCGTTGACCGCAGCACGCGCTGGCCGGAGGTCTGGCCGATGGCAACCATGACGGCAGAAGCAGTCGCCGAAACATTCACAAACGGCTGGATTGCCAGGTTTGGTGTCCCGACGACCGTCACCACCGACCAGGGCCGTCAATTCGAGTCGTCTCTCTTCAAAAGGCTCATGCACGTGCATGCCGTGACGAGAGTTAGGACTACGAGCTACCACCCACAGGCCAATGGGATGGTGGAACGCCTTCACCGTCAACTGAAGGCCGCCCTGATGTGCCACGGCGACTCGTGGGTCAGGGCGCTGCCGCTGGTTCTCCTGGGCATACGCTCTGCGCTCAAAGAAGACGTGGGTTCGTCCGCTGCAGAGCTCCTATACGGCGAACCGCTGCGCCTGCCCGGCGAGCTAGTGGCGCCACCCGGTGCCACGACCGATCACTCAACCGACCTGAGAGATTTTGTCAACGAGCTGAGGAGCAAAATGGCCCAATTCCGACCAGTCCCCGCCTCTCGTCACGGTAGACGAGCAATGTTCACATACAAAGACTGGCCCACAGCCACGCACGCGTTCTTGCGCGAAGACGCTGTACGCCGGCCTCTTCAGCCACCCTACACAGGCCCCTATCGGATCCTACAGAGGAAGGAGAAAACCGCCACCTTACATATAAAAGGTAGAGAGGTAGAGGTCAGCCTGGATCGTGTCAAACCGGCGCACATCCTGACCGACGACCCAACGACTCCTACAGCGGCCCCAGCGACTCCTGTCGCCGCCCCGGTTCCGCTCGTTGCTCACCCGTCTTCTGTTACAGCTACTCCGCCGCCGCCGCCTGCCGTGCCGTCACCTGTGATGCCACCAGCACTAAAACCAGCACTGGTTTCGCCTAAGCCTAGACCTGAGTACGCCACACGGTCTGGTAGGAAGGTCCACTTCAAAATTCCCTATGATCCTTCTTAACTCTCATGTCACTTTACATTATAGATACTCAAACTGTCAGTAACTTTATAAACCTATGTACAAATTTACATTTAGTTATAGATTAAGCTCTTATGTCAACACTATTATTCAACACTACCTACTGTACTGCTGTATACTTTGCTGACTTAAATTTTAAACGACCTATTTTTGTATAATATATTATAAATAAACTAGCATTAAGTTAATTTTAACTTGTACATAGCCAAGTAATTAGAATAAGTTGTAAATATTAATTTACCTTGTATAATCAATGTTAGGTTTTAATTTTAAGTTCGCTCATAGGTCCAGTCACTTCAAAATTTTGCAATTGTTTTTTTTTTTTTTCCCCATCTTTTTCTCTCCGTGGGGGGGTGATGTGGCGCCATTGTCGCCTCACGCTTCCATGGCCATGCCTTCTATCATGTCTATTACTACTTACTCCATGTAACCTATGACAGATACGTCAAAAATTCAAATAAGAAAACTGTAAGCTTTCTTGGCGACCGCGCACCGGTAAGGACCTAATGGGGAATCCGCATAAATTCTGTGTACATAATATACCTGAAGTGAATAAATTCAGTGGAACGAAGGTGCCTGTTTTAATGATCTATCAACAACAACATCTCCCAAAATATTACACAGCTATGCTTAGCAGTGAGGCGTTGATATCTAACTCGACAAAATATAGGTAATGTCAAAAGTTATTATTTAAAAAACTTAGGTATTATAGTAAATGATGATGCCATCCTGGCCGCTTTCGGCCACAGCGACTGCATAGACTGGATATTTTAGTGTTAATTATTGTCAATCTAGAATGTTGCCAGAGTTACGCTCCTCTGCTCTGAGATGCGATCTAAGGTGACTTGTGTACCGTGTAGTGTACCCGATTTTATTAGAAAGGGTATGAGCGCACTTGAGGCAAGTCAGCACCCCACTAATATAATTACCTATATACGATTGCTACAGGTGGACGGGCTTTAAGATCATTATAGTAAATAGGCACATTACGAATAGTTACCTACTGCCATTCCGATGAGGAGTGTACTCGGTCCCCTACATTAAGGAAAAGCGGGGAAATTATTTAATTTAAACCTTATTGAGGCTGTGGTCAATAAATCTTGAAACTTCTTTCCGTCCTTAGGTTGGCGATAACAAAGGTGGAGAAGTCCTACTCCAGAAGCTAGACCTGCCGATCTACGACACAGCTGATTGTCAAGAGGTCTACGGACGGTAAAATTTACGTCACCCTTGGCCGTAAAGTGGGATTTTCTGCCCGGGGAGAAAATCTCACTTCCTGGCCAAAACAAAACGTAAAACTTTAGACGAACCACGGGCGGTAATTCGTAAAGGCCCAGATCGCATATTAGTAGACGAATGTAGAGTAGACAAGTAGCTTAGTAGATGTCCAGAACTCAAAGACCTGAATGTGATTGAGCTGTTCAAGCACAACTCCAACACGTGTACACAAGGGCACACTGACAAACTGGCTATTACAAGATCCAACACCAACTTTATCTCAAACCGGATTGTTAACGCATGAAATAAACTACCCGCCGACACAGTGAAGTGAACTCTACAAGTGTTAACCAGTTCAAAAACAGACTAGATGAACTCTCTTACCAACATGAACTCTAACAGTGAAAATATGATTTAGACGTATCAGCGAATTGCTGCCTGTCTAAAATTAAATAAATAAATGTCCCAAATCCCTCCCAAGGACATGGGATCTTTGACCTTTACGAATTCACCGCCCTAGGTCTGTAATGTACTATTTTATTGCCTACACTTCTTTGTTTTGTAAGTCTTTTGGATGGCAACCGCCCCCAAACCAGATTACGTCGCAGAACCTCTCACGTTATAGATATTCGTAAGTACTAAGTAATTAAGTGTTCCATTTTGTTACAGAGAGTTGGTTACCAGGAACAACTTCTGTGCCGGATACATTTCTAAGAGGAAAAATGTTTGCAATGTGAGTTTACCCACTAAGTATACCTTCTACAGCCTATTTGCGTCCCACTGCTCTGGCACAGGCCTCCTCTCATCACGAGAGGGTTTGGCCTGTAGTCCCCACGCGGGCCCAGTGCGGATTGGAGACTTCGCACACACATATTTGAATATGCGTGTAGGTTTCCTCACGATGTTTTCCTTCACCGAAAAGCTGTGGTAAATTGAAATTGAAGTGAGTGAGTTTACCTACCTACCTGTATCTGTTTTTCATGTTTTTGTCATTTGTTGGTGGCGCCGCAGTAGCAGTGGTAGCCAAGTGGTTTGACCTACAGCCCCTCATTCAGGTTTGGTGGTTCAAGTTCCGCGCGCATCTTTGAGTAGACTAATATGTTTGTGTACGAAATTCAATTTGAACTTAGGTACCACTGAGCTTTTCGGTGAAACATCGTGAGGCATACATGGACTTAGAATTAATCCATTATTTCTTATTTTGGTATAAAAAGACGATCCTAACGGTGAAACATTTTATTCCTGATTTTCATTTTATTTTTATTTTGTATTCTTTCTGACGATCTCAATGTGAAATTCTCTTATTTTGACATATAAAATATGCTGTAATTTGATATTGAGAAATGAATGTCTATGTCTATGAAACCTGCACGCATCTACGAAGTGATTTTAGGATGTGTGCGAAGTCCCCAATCCACACTGGGCCCGCGTGGGGACTATAGCCCAATTCCTCTCTTGATGAGAGGAGGCCTGTGCCCAGTTGAGACGTAACTACGAGTATATACTTAGGTTGTCATGGATGGATGGAATGGCTATGGAGGGTTGAAGTAAATGAGCACAATCTAACTAAACTTCCGAATGTGGACACCAACTCGGGTAGGTTGGGGGCGCTGCGGTCGCCACAAGTGTCAAGCCACCTAGGCGGATAGTCTGCAGTAGCGCCTTCAGATGGCGCTACTGAGGCGAAAACGGTTGTGAGGAGAGTGTGTTTTGTTTTGTTGCTTATCAAATCCGCTGGACACGTTTTCAACTGTTTCGCCATGTAAGATTGCGCTCCTTACCAATACAAAAGTCCACCCTCCATAGTAATGGCAATGTGGTAAACAATGATGCAAAAGACACTAACTTTCATTGTATTCACAATAAGGTTGTGATTTGAATCGCAGATAGCGAAAGAAAACAACTCCTTAAATGACTTGATGATCACGTCAACCCAACATCGCCGCGCATTCCATAGACTCGAAAAAAGATCGTGTTTCGGCTAAAATGACGACGAAGGTGAGGAGTATAGATGAGATCGACCCATGTGGACCGAACCATGGACAAAATAATTATCTAAAACTAATAATACCCAATAAAATTTTATCTTTTATTCCTGCATACACACCCATACACACACACGCACACACATCCTAAACATACATGGCTATAAGAAGAGAATAATGTGCAATACCCATGTATACCTAGTATTTAAGGTCTAGTTTCTAATATTTGCATAACAGGGTCCGTGACATAGTACTTAAGTGAAATGTAACATCTTGTGAACACCATGGCATAGCAATAAATGAGTATGAGTATGTCTATGTTTCGCAGCACGACGCCGGCGGCCCGGCCATTTTGGACGGCCAGTTGGTCGGCATCCTCTCGTTCTCGTCCAAACGCTGCGACGAGGTGGACAAGCCGGCGGTGTTCTCCATCATGGGGGCGGCTGCGCAGTGGCTGGACGGCATCGCCGAGACTCGCACAACAACGTAATTAAATACCCCTGCTGAGAATAGTAATTTATGTATATGTAACTGATACATAAAAGGCCCTTAAAACAGGAGTAGGGTTTCTCGCCTGACGGCTCGTTTCATAATAATATCGCACGAGTGTTTTATGGCCTAATTATGTACAGTTGCATACTAGTAGTTTATGTAACTGCTACATAATAAAGGTCCTTAAAACACTAGTGGGGGTTTTATGAAACGAGCCGTCAAGCGAGTTTCATAATTATATCGCACGAATGTTTTAAGGCTTAATGTACAGTTGCATACACAACTTTATTTACACTCATTTTATAAATCCTCTAAGATGTTTCAAAATCGGTCCACAATGGTGGCAATTCGAATACGTCAGTGTCTCACATTTGATTTTCAATCCAAGATGTTCGAAATTTGAACATCATTACAGCATCGATTTCAATTTTGTAAAGTGTACCTATTTAACTGTATGACCACAGATTTGGCTTTGACAGAACTCGCCGTCATAACGGATGTCATTACAACCGATTCTTGAACGCATCATAGAGGATTTGCTATATGAGTGTACCTAGATAAAATGCCCTTACGCATGCCTAAGGCTAAGTTCAGAAGAAAGTGCGGTGTCGCGTGATTCAGCTGAACACGGCGCGGGTTAAGATCTCACGCGCGGTGCACTGCACTGCGGTACGCGAAATCGTGACCGTCAAGATAGCGTACACAGTAACTATGTCCAGGATCTGATTATGCAAATAAATAGTACTCAAATAGACGAAATATCCAGGTTAAAAAATAGTACCCTTAAACTTTTCGAAATATAAGGCCTGTTCACGGTGTACACTACCGACCGTCAAGCTGGCGTACACCGCGTGGATCTCTGGAACGGCTTGGTTCTCGGGAACGATTTATAGCTCAAAAAATAGTACATAGCAGATAATGAAACAGCTTCTATATTTTTATTTTGTGGTCTGAATCTGGATGAAGTTAAAACTATTTTATAAGAAAACGAAATTGAAGTACATAACAGAATGACAGAATACATACATAACAGAAAACGAAATTAAGAGGGTTTACTCCGAAAGTTGGCAACGTCGCAAATAGCTGTCAAATATTTTGCTATTTCATTAATTTCTGAATATTACTGAATAAAAACATGAATTATCGCTCTATGGTTGAATAAAACATCGAGTATGGATTTCAACAGTTATCATATGAACACGAAGTTTTTAGTATTATGGAAGTAATATCTTTTGAAAACTTTCCATCGCAGTTTCCATGCGTTTTAATGTAATCTTATCATTTGAATGCCTAACCAAAAAATATAAAACGAGACGCGTCATTCAACCATAGAATGATGCCTTCCTTTTTAATTCAGCAATGTTGAGAAATTAATAAAAACAGCGAAACATCTGACAGCTATATGCGACGTTGCCAACTTTCGGGATAAACCCTCTTAAAATAACAGTAAATTAAAGTATTAAGGAAAGTGCAAATAATGATAATGTAATCTTTATTTTCAGAGAACCCGAAAAGCCCCCCGAATGGGTGAACATAGTAGAATAAAACGAAAATGAAACGTAAATCAATATATTTGCTCTAACACTGTACAGGCCAGTTTCCATTCCACTACGCCGAAATCAAATACCCATATTTTAAACATTATATATTTCTATTTAACATACAACATTGAACATACATGGAGAACGTTCGGATCTTTGATTCTGGAATGATATCGAGCTGATTCCAATAACTACTAAGTATATACTTATTTTTCAAATAATTTGAACGCGAATGTTTTTTTTTCTTTATTAATGGCTTTCACATCTCGTACGGGTGGCGAGATGAATTTCGCCAATGTCGATGGTGACATTGGCGAAAGGCGATATTGTTGCTTAAGCAGCGGCGGCCATTTTGTGGAGCTGTCAGAGTGACAGCTGTCAAGAGAAATGGCGGCGAATCTTACGGGCGGCGTTAGGTATAATAATTTATGCGATATTAATAGAAAACAGATGATTTAGACGCGGTAGTTGATGTGCAACTCGGGCTTGATGTCGTACACCAGACTGAGCACGTCATGGATTACCTGCAAGCGATAAAAAAAAATTACAACAATTCGGTAGTTGATAAAGTCCATCAATAAAATAATGAAAATAAATTATTGAAAAAGATACTTATTAAAAATATCGAGATGTTTTCAAAAGTTTTGGTGTTATAAACTTAATTTTAATTATTCGTTGAATGATTAATAGTAGTTTATGTAACTGATACATAATACAGGAGCTGAAAACACACGTGTGGTTTTATGAAACCGTAGGTAAGTTTTACAATAGAGATCTTCTACTATCTAAAGTCCCGCGCCTTCACATTTCAAAACGCTTCAATTTTATCATTATTATTTTAAAAGCACCACCAACACTCTCAACGCATAGTTGATGGCTGTCTCAGCACGCACACATGGGTTGAGAGTGTTGGTG
The DNA here is from genome assembly GCA_963971205.1 of Aethes cnicana. NCBI lineage: Eukaryota > Metazoa > Arthropoda > Insecta > Lepidoptera > Tortricidae > Aethes > Aethes cnicana. The sequence continues at coordinate 631,176 of OZ020293.1, forward strand.
GTGCTTTTTAAATACATTGAAGCGTTTTGAAATGTGAAGGCGCGGGACTTTAGGTAGTAGAAGATCTATACCATCACAGGATATTATTTATAAATGCGTTTTCATAAAACCACACTTTTCTTTTACAAGTATATAGACTTTGGTGTCCAAAGACTTTCGTTTTGTCTGACTGAAGAATACAGGTTCGAATCGAAGATGTTCTAAATCTGAACGTCATCATTACAACATCGAATTCGATTTTATAAAATGAACTCTACTTTATTACCACACATAGGAAATTGGTTATGTCAGAATTTGCTGTTATAACGGATGTCTTTACTACCGATTTTTGAATGCATCATAGAGGATTTATTTGGCGACCGGGTGCTAGACTGTATACAACGAAAACAAAGAAGCGACTTAACCTTGGGAAAACTGCGCTACCATAAATAACAATACATGGTGGGTCAGAAAATATGGCAAATAATTAACCCACAGTATCGGCTATCGATTCTAAGTATATTGTATTGGTCTTTAATTTTTTTTGAGTTGGTTGAAAAAATCATTTTGTATAGGATTCAGGCGTCGTTCACACAACCAATCCCATAAACAATTTTTTTTTTTACCAACTCAAAAAAAATTAAAGACCTATACAATATACTTAGAATCGATAGCCGATACGGTGGGTTAATTATTTGCCATATTTTCTGACCCACCGTGTATAGGTTTGAAGTTCTGTGGATTAAACTGAACCTAACGGCTCAGCTATGGAGTGTGGAACGTGTCTTGGTAAGGAGCGCAATCTTATATGGCGAAACAGTTGAAAACGTGTCCAGCGGATTTGATAAGCAACAAAACAAAACACACTCTCCTCACTACCGTTTTCGCCTCAGCAGCGCCGCCATCTGAAGGCGCTACTGCAGACTATCCGCCTAGGTGGCTTGACTGGAGTGGCGACCGCAGCGCCCCCAGTCTACCCGATTTGGTGTCCACTTTTGGAACTATAAAGATTGCGCTCCTTTACTTCAACCCTCCATAACGGATCCTCGGCGTTTTACTGACACACTGCGCGCGACGGTCGCTAGCCGACGCGCGGCGGGCGTCACGAGCGCGCAATGTGTCCGTGAAACGCTCCCCGCTGCCGCTGGCGCGCGAAATCATGGCCGAGCGGTACGGTAATGCTGCGGTGAGAAGAGGTTAGAAGCGTACTCACCGCCTCCTGCTGCGCCCGGACCATTTTGTTCATCTCCTCGATCTTGATCTTCGTCTCGGCGTCGATCTTCGCCGCCACGCCCTCCCGAGTGCCGAGGTGCTGTCAAACATCGAACATTTTATGAGGTGATCGAAACAATGTTACGTAACGCGTAGTTCAAACACCTCCCCCCCTACTGGTAACGCATGGTAACGTTTTACAAGACCCCCCCCAATTCGTTACGTAATACTTGAACGCTCCCCGAGCTGTCGGTAGGCCTCCAACAAGATGGAACGACGAACACGTGAAGGTCGCGGGAAACCGGTGGAAGCAAGTAGCACAGGACCCCTATGGGCAGCCGTGGTGGCCCAGTGGTTCAACCTACCGCCTCTCATGCAGAGGGTGGGGGAATCGATTCCGGCTCACACCTCTTAAGTTTACTTATGTGCGAAATTCAATTTGAATATACCACTGAGCTTTCCGGTGAAGAAAAACATCGTGAGGAAACCTGCACGCATCTGCGAAGTAATTCAAAGATGTGTGTTAAGTCCCTAATCCGCACTGGGCCCGTGGACTACAGCCCAAACCCTCTAGTGATGGGAGGAGGCCTTTGCCCAGCAGTGGGACGCAAATAGGCTGTAGTAGTAGTAGTAGTAGACTCCGCGTCAACGGCGTGCAGGTTTCCTCACGATGTTTTCCTTCACCGAAAAGCTCAGTGGTAAATTCAAATTGAATTTCGCACACAAGTAAACTTAGCGGTGCGAGCCGGAATCGAACCCCCGACCCTCTGCATGAGAGGAGGTAGGTCGAACCACTAGGCCACCACGGCTAGGCGGCTAGGCAACGCAGAGTCTATTGTCGCTTAATCCGCGCGCCTTCTAAGTTGGGTCGTGCTATACCAACTTGCATTATTGCATTGCATTGCAAATTCCAATTGCTTTCCTCATTATTTTCTTACTCAGTATCCATCCATTAAAGTGTGTTTGTTTGCTTTGGGTAATCTATAAGGCAATAGGCATCTGCAAGGCTACAGTACTAAGATGTGGCCTATTTGCTGAATAAATATAATTCATTTTCATTTTCATTACAGGAAGATTCAACGGGGCGAAGGTAGAGGGAACAGATAACCTGTAATCCCTGGGAGAGATCAGGGAAATAGGTAAAATGGTTCAAAATAGAGGACCGATTACCCAACTGAAACCAGGCAGTCGTCCCTTTATCTATATACTAATAACAAGTCTGTAGAAGAAGTTGCGTCTGAAACCTATCAAGTTGAAGGGATCATAATATGAATGATACTGAACATAAAATAACGATTTTTAGAAAAATTTACTGTATGTATGTATGTATGTATGTCCGGATTTAACTCGAAAACTACTGGACGGATTGCAACAAAATTTGGTTTAACATATAAGCTACTTTTTGTCCCGGAAAAAAGAATAGTTCCCGCGGGAACGCTATTTCAGAATTCCACGCGGACGAAGTCGCGGGCGGAAGCTAGTTCTAAATGATAATGCTGGATGGTCTAAGCATGCCACCAGTCTAAGCAACCTCACCTTGGCCTCAAACTCCTTGAACAGCCGCTCGCGCTCCTGTCTGTATTTCTCTACCTCCTCCTGGGCCTCGTCCTTGGCCTGCTTTAGGCGTTTCGCTTTTCCTGTAAACATACAAACATACTCATCTTAGCTATGAAGAGAGGGTAAAAACCTAAGACTAACAACTTTAGAGAACAGAACGAAAGGTGCTTTAATTAAGACTTTTAAAATAATAAGGCTATTATGATTGTCAAGAACTCAAAGACCTGTTCAAGCGCAACACCAACATGTGTACACGAGGGCACACTGACAAACTGGCTATTACAAGATCCAACACCAACATCACTGGATTGTTAACGCATTGTTAACGCATGAAATAAAATAAACGGACTTCGGGTTCAAAAACAGACTAGATAAACTCTCTTACTAACATGAACCCTAACAGTGAAAATATGATTTAGACGCATCAGCGAATTGCTGCCTGTCTAAAATTAAATACTACATGAGATGCAGCAAGAAACAGTAAGTAGTAATCGGTAGAAGTATACAGTGCCTCATGAGATCCAGTATTAAATAACTCTCAGTTGGCATTATTTTTCAAAAATGATTGTGATTTAGTCATAAAATGTCAGAAAAATCATTTCATTATTCTTGAAGTGTCTTTGGCCCCCTAGACCCCACCCCCCTGGATCCGCCAGAGATGAATTATTTGGAAATTACAAATTCATGATTCCAAATCTGTGATACAGATAATCTTATAAGAATTGATCAGTAAAGAGACTTCGGAATGACAATTGATTCAATTAGAAAAACAGATTTTTAACAATTTCCTTTGTGTTCTGTGAAAAAGAGTGACATAACTTGGTAAAGGTTTGACCCCAAAAATAATTCATTTATTATTCATCTTTAGAAACCAGGAGGAAAATGTTTACGCCTTGAGGGAGGCCTATGTCCAACAGTAGATGTCTGTTGGCTGACATGATATCAAGGACAATACTAAATTATACACCCAATACCTACAAACTAAGATCTGGCACAATTATAACTTAAATTAAGATTTCTACGAGCAATCAGTTTAAAGCGTTATTCGTACATTCTTGAAACTAGGAATCATTATCAAAGTTTTCACTCAGGGTCATGTTAACATACAGAAATTTGTATGACATCATGTGATGCGATTCTTATCAATACACCTTTAAAACTGTATAATTGCGTCTCATTACATTGATCAACCATGAAAACTAGCAATTCGTTACGAGGTGATCGCTGTTCATGAACCACGACCCAAGTATCTATAGAACACTAGGGAGGAGGCGCAGTTATAAAGAAGTCGTAATTTTGGCTATTCTCAACTTACGCTTTCTCGCCTCTGACACTTTCTCCGCAGCCCTTTTCTCAGCCGCCAACAATTGCTGGATTCCCTGTGTCTGACTCGCCATTTCTCTCAATCCACAAAAACTATGTCGAGTAACAATCAAGCCCGAGACGAGAATCAATAAGCGCAGCACGACGATGTAGCAAAAGTCATATGATTACTTTAGTACCACCATGTTGTCACGAGTGGCGCTGTCAACAGCTCGTGCTCCGCAAGCGATGCGTGGTACGGAATGGTTTTGTATCAGATTTTATGATTTCTGAAGAGAATAATATTACTATCTGATATTTTTGTAGGATTTTAATATTTAGATAATAAATGATAAAATTATTTCTACTTTTTTTCAATCAGATATTACAAAGATGTTTAAGTAAATGTGGTCTAATTAATGAAATGATATGCGTGGAACGCTGTGTACAATAATTGTTGTCTTTGAGTTACAATAGATGGCGTTACCATGAAAACTAATCCAAATTCGACTAATCCTAATTATTAGTGGTAAACATGTATGGATAATTTCAGTTTACATAGATTTATTTGCATTTAATTTTATGTTTATATTTCTAAAGGTCATTATTTTTATAATGTTGGTAAACTTTCACAAAGAATGACATTATGAAGGTCAACGTTGTCAAAAAGGTTTACACCATAGCCAACTTTAAACAAATTGGCAAAAAGAATTATTTTGGCGTGGCTGATACGAACAATGCGAACTGGAGGCAAAACAACGCGGGTAAATCAAATCTCAGTGTCGTGGCGACTCGTGACTATTTCCATAAAAACTAAGGTTATTTAAACGCCTCTGGATACAAAAAAAAACATGTTTTTGTTAAATATATTTTAAGAGTAAAATATCCGATATGTTTCTAGTAGCCTTCATTATGGACATTTACATAAGCAAACTGAAACTATAACCTGTCTTTGTTATTGTCATCTCCTTCATACAAAAAGCAAAAAATGAAACAGCAACTAATCCACTACTCCCCGAAATCTGGCACGCACGCCGTATTTTGACGACGTAGTCGTTTAATGCTCCGATCAATGATGGCTTTGTTTGATATGGAATAAATTCCTTTCTCGTTAAGGCAGTAATGGATTCGTAACGGTTCAGGTAAAACGTGTTCGATTGGCCAAAGTCCAAGACCGCTCCCTCGGTCGCTAGGCGTCACGTCACCGCTTCTTTATCATTGTGAAGGCAAACTTAACGTAGTATGGCCGTCATTTGGAAGTATTCACAGTTTTACTTCCACAAAGAATACGCGATAAACATTGCACAGAGCGAATTAAGAAAGACTTTTTTAAATAAATTCTTTACGCGAGTGAGATAAACATTGGAGCATAAGTGAAATACTAATAACAATTTTAATTTCGGCCCCTTCTGTTTTCTAATTTTGCTCGGAATTCCGAAAATTTATTCAAAATGTGGCTAGTTAGTCAACCCAACGGAGTTATCCTGGAGGTGAAGGTGGACCCCAACTCCATCGGGCAGCAGTGCTTGGAAAAAGTAAGTGATTTTTGATAATTTATAACAGGCACGGGCTGGCGAAACGGTGTTTACATTTTTGCAACATTTCGCATCTAAGACTGTTGCTGGTGTGTCGGCTGTAGATTGTTTACATCACGAACTTTGTTTGAGATTCCTTGAAAAATATCTATTAATTGATTATTTATATAGCCATAGGCATTGCAAATCATATTATATAGCATTGTGCAACTAACTGAAAACCAATTATGTACCTAATTACCATTACCAACACTTGGATATTTTTATTAGAAAACTACTTGCGTCTTTTCTAAGGGTATATTAGTTAATTATTCTACACTCCAAAGGTTTTTACGTCAATTAAAATGAGCAATGTTCGTTGAAAGAAACACGTTGGCGACGTCAGTGAGTTTACCTTGCGGACTTTGGACCCGGCTGTAGCACGCAGCATAGCCGTGTTCGCTACTATTATTTAAAAAGTTACTTTTACTCATAGGTGTTCTATTTCTAAAATGTCAGTATCTATGCCAACATAAAAAGTAAAATAACTTGGCATTTTTTGTTTTTTGTGATACCACGTTTCTTTTGACGTCAACAGCCAAAAACATGCAACTCACGGACGCGGATTTCCGAAAATGTTAAATTAATTATAGTAGTAATACATAAATGTAGGTAAGTACATTATTAGAATCAAGTTTATGTAGTAAATTTATGTTGAAATCTGTAGTAACTAGTAAAGTAATGATTCTTAAATGGGGAAAACCAGACTTTACAAATGTAGTAAAACTAACAAAAGATATTGGGAGTTTGGGACCAAATTTTTTAATCGTTTTTGTTTTGATTGTATTGTGCACCGCTCGCAGCCTAAATATTTGGTAGTAAATTCTTTAAAGTCTACTTTGGGCGCCAAAACACTGACTTCACTGGCAGACAGCCAGGTACAAAGTGATATCACAGAATTCACAGACTGTGAATTTGGGTCGATTTGAGGAAATAATTCAACCTAGTTTGGCTCTACTCTCTATTGTCTACCTACTGAAAGTTTTAGGTATATAAATTTAATCTGTGTTGCTACTAATTTTGTGATAAGTTATTTACTATTTAGTAACGTTACTTACGAAAATCGTCAAATCAATAGGCGGTTTTTATCAATTATAACACTAATTTACCTACACAGTATATTTATTATACTGATGAAATATAAAAGGTTAGGTTTTTCAATTAATTGGTTGGCAAATGTATTTTAAAAATGCACTGATTAGTTTCGAGGATTTACTGAGATACTTAGATACACCTAATATACAAAAGAACCATAACAAACTAAGATAAAATAAGAATTAATACGGACATGGCACAAAGATAATAAGTATAAAAAGAAATAAACAAAAAAAAAATATTATTAAAAATCTGTACCTACTAGTAGGTAAGTACTTATAGAATTTTTTCTTCAAATACGCTTTACCTAGAAAAACCAGAAAAGTTATAATCCACACTGCCATCCATTCCTCACAGACATCTCTAAACTAGTTGTTCAGGCTTCAGAGTAATAATTTTAATTCGAAGAAAAGATAACCTGGATCTAAACCCTCTAGCAAAAGAAGGTCATAATTGTGTAATAACTTGGCTGAATCATAAGCCGTTTTGGTTGTGAGTCGGTATAACCGCTCACCGGTGATTGTGTTGTGCGTCGGGTCCAAAGTCCACCAGCTGTGTTGCACGCGCCCGCCGCATGCGAGATCGAAACGGCTTCCTACCGTTTGTAACAATTGTAACGCTTTTCGACCCAGGGGCGTTTTTTAAAGCAACTGCACTATCGTCACGTGTGATTGATAGAACAGTTCAATATTTACACATGGTTTTCCAAACATCATTAGAGCCATGACGTCCGTGACACGTCGTAGTTGCTATGATGAATGCTCTTAAATCTCAAGTAAATGACATAAGCTACAAGTTATTACATAATATAATTCTAGTTAGTGAGTGAACTAGTCATAGGACCGGTCATGCATCCCATAGATAGATACTAGACCATGTCTTTCTCGTAACAAGTTTCAGATTAATGTTTATAACATCAGGTACCTACCAGCTGAATCCAATTTCTCTTTACACAATGCAATTACATTTTCAGAGTTTTAGTAACAATAAAAAACGGCTTTCAAGAAATCAAGCGGTTTATAGAAGAATAATCTTACTGAAGAATGAATTAAAGTCTTAAATTGCTGCTGATGCGTGTGACCACACGAAGCTGCCATGCCTCGGCTGGTCCAAAGTCCAACCCGGCCGATATAATTAACTCAATTCGTGATGTCTCACCGCCGTTATTAGACACCAAGGGTTAATGTTATATTTAATTTTACCGTCCTAGTTTCTGCGGATGGGTAAATTTGAAGGAAAACAACTGACTTACTAGTAAGCGACTTCTCATTATTTATATTAACCTAGCAAGCAGCAAGATTGCGAAATTGCTTTTAAAATCTTGCATATATTGAAAAAAAATGCGTTCGTTTCTAAATAGGTAGTTTTTTGAAATTGGAAACCCATCTGAACTTGCTCGTGTAAAACAATTGGTCAGGCTGGAAATTGTTTTGCATTGAACTTTCCAATTGGACACGGTGGACTCTGGACTCTGACGTCACCACGGCCTTCTGTTGTAATGTAACGGAGTATTGTTTGTCACAATATCCTTCGCGAGTTATGATTGCCTGGTATGTTATGGATGTGGTCTCGATTGTTTCGGGTACAAAGGTTGAATTTGTTCGCTCATATGAAAGTCCCACTTGGTTGTGTAAAAGGTGATTGAGGACAGGCGGGCGAATATTAGTTTCTAGTCTGTTTAACATATGAATTATCCTTAATCCAAAAACAAGCACTAAGCCATTGATTGCTCAACAAAACTTTCACTCCCGTTACTCATTCGCAACAAAAACTTGCTTTTCTAAAGGCACTCTTCTCGTTACGTGACTTCAGACACATCGTCCAGTACATTCAAAATATTATAAACAAATGGATTTCTTAATGTATTTGTATTGCCTCTGCCTATTCTCGATACTGCAACTGAGCAAATATTTTGCTGGATAATCTATCAGTGAAACAATTTTAACCTAGATCTTAATGAGAGTTCTAATATTCTTGGCAAAAACTTATATAATATACCGACATTTATGGTCTAAAATGTAACGGATAACATCATAATAAGTACAGATAACAGATTAACATGCATACCTGCCCATCCAATCCACATACTAAATATAGTTTCCCTTTGGAAGTAAGCGGCAATATAATGCTCTAGCTAGAAATCCTATTAAGTGCTTGTATCTATGTTACGGGCCAATGTGGTTTAGTAATTACATACCGTCGATGATAGCCGACACGATTGCAAACATAGGAAGGGTGTTATTTTATTCATTGAAGCCATCTGTTTTGTTACATTGCCTTATCTGTAATTAGCACTTTGCGACCAGGCAATTTAATATCCTTGATTCAGTTGTTCTGCAAACATAGGTGCCTAGTAATATAGCGTGTCTTCGACTCTTCGCACTTGTAATTTGCCAGTGCAGTTCGTCAAGGTAACCGCTCAGAGATAATGGTGGTTATGTGAGCCAAGGTAACGATCACCCAGTCGCCTCGTGAACCAAATCGCACCTTCCTAATTCTAAACTACAGGGCGAAACCACTTCCTTTTAACTAAGGCCAAGTATAGTTACAAGAAACAATACTAGAATTTACTAAACAGGATACAGCTTTTTTGGTGCTCGCTACAGTTGCTACCTCAACCTTATAAATGAATTTTATGAAATCTTCAACAACGCCAATAAGTAATGTGTTGCTAAGGCGATAATTTCGATTAGCTATCAAGTTGAACTTACACCAGCAGTGATCTTCCAAGTCAGGGCGACGTGACGACAAGTTTATCAATAATTGCTTTAATAGTATCCACGCACTGATAGCCCGTGGCTTCTCGATAACGGAGCTTACGATTCAGAACCTTGGGACTGGGAGTCAAGAATTCCAACATCCATTCATAATAACTATAGTAATACAACTTTATCAATATAGTTCAAATAAATGATGAAAGATGTATAAAAAAAGATAAATTTGATAAATTTATGCTAATATGTATACGTAAATGTTATCTTCAGTTTCAAAGTTAATACATGTATTTAACACCAGATACCAAACCGATAAGTGCGGTTAAAGGAGTCATCGCTAAGTGATAAACGTGTACTTATAAAGCCATATTTTTTACAATTGGACGCAGTTCTGCAAACCAGATCCAACCCACAGCATGACAGTTTTGAGAAAAAGCCGTTTTTGTTAAAAATGTGTGTACAAAATTTTCTATAAATATTTTTAATAAAGTTTGAATGCACAATTATAGAAGATGGCTAGCTCTATTAATTGTTATGTTAATCTGTTGCAAAAAGCATTTATTACCTGATTTAGAACCAATAAATGGGGATGGATCTTTTTAATAAAAATGCGAATGTGGGTTGGATCTTTGTTTATTTAATAAAAAAATAAGGGAAAATTAAATTTACACGGTTTTTTTTTAATGAATTTTAATCAAAAAGGGCACAAATACTAAGGCAAACTTGTAGCGTGAAAAGATTTTAGCAAAAACAAAATATTTCATACAAAATTTTCAACAGAGACGAAAACTGCAATACTTTAGTCATAAAGAGAATTCGAACAAAACGTATGAATTAATCTGTAACTTTGTTATATATAATTTCCAGTTTTCGTGTTAGTAAATGTCATCTACTTCAAAGTCAGGTTGTCCTGAAAAACCTTCCAGGTCATCATCCTTCAACCGTTGGTCTGGAATAAGTTCAGTGTAAAAAAGGTGGTATTCCTGTGGAATCAGGTGAAGGAGAGTTTTCAAGTCCTTTAACTTGCCTTCGAGAATAGAATTCCCACAGATCAAAGTACATCTACTTCTTTTTTGTGAGAATAGCCCCTAAACGAAAGTTTTTTTTAAATATATTTGTCCACCAACTCTTCGTCAAGGTTGCTCGCCTGTAAATTTTGAACATATCCTGTATTTGAACTATATCCCTAATCTGCAGCCGTGGCAGCTTATTCCCGTCTATAGTTTTCTTCCTAGTTGTTCTCTAATTGTATTGAAAATAAAAAGTCGGTATGAAAACGTGCAAGAAGACTTCAGTTTAAGATAAATGTTCACCGTTTTAGCAAAAACTACTTTATATCATCAATAAAATTAGAGAAAGTATAACTAACAGGGAGAAACTATTTATAGGCGAGAATAAGGCTGCAGATTAAGGAAATAGAGATAAAATAACAGTATAGGTATCCTTACAAATCCAAAATCCAAATTTTGAATATAGGTAGGTCCTATGTTCAAAATTTACATGACAACCAACCTCGACGAAAAGTTTGTGGTCGCAGATATAATAAAAGAAGTTCGTTCGGGGGCTACTCTCACAAATGAAATAATGGAAGTACTTTGGCCTATGAGAAAACCTATTCCCGAGGCCAAGTTAAAAGACTTAAAAGCTCTTTCATCTGATTCCACAGGCATACCACCTTTTTTTACACTAAACTTATTCCAGAAGAACGCCCCGGAGGATGATGACCTGGAAGAATGTTCACGACAACCTGACTTTGAAGTAGAAGACATTTTCAACAATGAAAACTGAAAAATCTAGAAAATACTTTACAGATACGTTTTTACGAATATATACGTTTTTTCGAATTCCTTTTTTGGTCTGTTTTTTGTACAAAATAGGTAAATACTTTATTTTTGCTGGATTTTTTTCATTCCACATTTTTTGCTATTGTTGCCTTTGTATTCTTGCTATTTTTCTCCATAAAAAAACCGGTTAAGTGTTTTCCCTTATTTTTTATTAAAAGTTCAAGACCCTGTAAATCAACAAGGATTCAACCCTCATTCAACATTCTTACTTTTTTATTGAAAATATCAATCCTTTATTTACCGTAAATCCGGTAATTAATACTTTTCGCGGAAGAATATCATAAATCCACAACTCTGTTATGTCATAATCCACAACTCTATTTGGTGAAAAAGATTACGTAAAAATACTTCCATGTGTTAAAATATTTTCAATATGGAACCAAGTCACATGAACCCTCATAAAATGAAAAATTTAGGCTACTTTTAATATGCAAACAAGATTCAAGACACATGGTTCCTATAATTTGTCAATCTTTATTTTGCAAACGGGATCCAACCGCACTTGGTCTCTTATAGAGTTATACAATTATACGTCTATGAGGTACCATGTGGCATGAATCTTGTTTATAAAATATGGTTTTGCTGTTTTGTGGAATGGTAACTTTGTCAACATATTGTTTTGATAGGTTAAAGTGGTCAGATCATTTTGATTTTTATAGGGAAGGTGTAAGGTGCATTTTAAAACCTATCTGCATATTTAACTCAGTTTTGACAGGTGTGTGGGTTGGATCTGGTTTGCAGAACTGCGTCCATTAATACTATTGTAATGTGATAAGAAGCTTCCTGCGATTAAAATTATGAGTAACCTACCTACAACGAGTATAAACTTGAAAGTAAAACTACCAGTCCAATAATACATAGCCAATCGAGTTATGAACTCATGGCTATATCTTAAATTTCTGTTAATGCTTATTTAATTGCACCCAGTGGTTGCATTGATTGCCTTTGTCTTTATACGAAGTTTCTTCATTGCCACGAGCGCATTAATATTTTATTGTTCTAAAATAGGATAAGCCTAAAGTTATCTCTGTTTGTACCAAAAACGCAATTTAATTATGTTTCTTACACCTTTAGTCTGAGGATTATTTTCCAACCGGATATCGTTTATCTTCAGTAGATAAGACGAAAAATAATTTAGCTTTTAACCAATTATAAGTTATAACTCATTCGTTCATTAATCATTAGTCAAGATAAAGTATGAACGTTCGGTTATTAACTTCAATTGATAACTCGATTCGATCTTCAATGCTAAATGGGTTGATGACATGAAATGACCTAGTATACTATCAAAATACTACGGAAATTTTCCTGTTTACGAGTAGGTTACGATAAGGGCACGACCACGACCCTTTGCGCCTGCGCAGGCCAGCCCCGTAGTACGTTGTGGCGATCACGTAGGCCCCCCCACTCCGTGTTTGCTGCACCTTGAACATGCTTCCACGGTACAGAAAACAAGCATGCGCTGGTAATTTACTCAGACAATATGATAAAAAATAGCGAATCTGTCAGCTCGTAGTCGTAACATATCAATTAAACACGTTCAGTGAAAACTGTGAAAAGAAAACATGGACAATAATTTTGTACTTGCAATTCAATGTCCACGTTTAACAAACAAAAAAATATCATTTTTTCTTATCATTGAACCTTAAATATTTTTATGTGCAAAAGGTAGTTTAGTAGGCTTTTTTTTAAACCTGACCTCAAAAACTGATATAAACAGACTTGGTGGATTTTGCCATCAAACCCTCGTCCCGGATTTTTGCTGTCAAGGCACGAGGTAACCTCGTGTTGCCTGGAATCCTTCCAAATATAAATGTCAACGACCAACACGCACCGGCAAATTCCTATTTTCAATTTTAATATAATTATATAAGATTATTTTTATGACTCATTTTGTTTTAATTCATGTCAAGCAAATGTCAATGTGTCATGTTTGAGACAACTGATTGACAGCTATTGACCTTTCTAACCAAAACCTACCACGGACCACCCATCTACCACCTGCATCTCTTTATTTTATGTAAGAATGTTCTTTAATAATCAATCACTGATCTAACCCAAACTAAGCAATAAGTACCAAGTAAGTAAGTAATAATACATATTTTTATACATATGTATATGATATTTTTAAGGTACTATCCTTATATATAATTTATTTTTAACCGCTCCAAAAAGGCTATAGGTAAGTATATTTCTCAGATTGGGCTGAGTGCCAAATTGCCAATCCTCCAATATTGTGTTGTGTCATAGTTTCTTATTCTATCTCGGTTATTTTTTCGTTTTAATACAACGCTTGAATTTACCAATTAATAAACTTGCAATAATACATAATATTTCCGGATTATTTTCGGAACTAAAATTAAGGTCGGTCGCACCAGTTTAGCCTTTCCTGTCTGTTCTTGATTGGGCTGTTTAAAATCATTCGAAAAAGTGGTACAATAAAGATTCTAAAATTGATATCAATTGTCTATGCAGTTGTAGCATGGAATTCGGATTAATGATAGTTAATTACCACTAAAGTATTACAAGATTTACAAGCTATCATGAGTTTCATTGTAATACTATTTTGTTGACTAAAATAGCTCAAATTCAATACCTACTCTGGGTTGGCCAAGGTGTAACCGTGTTTAATCACGATAACCTTATTATCTGCTTCTGAAGCTCCGATAAGAATAGGCACAATGAAAATAAGTATTTGCACGAAGTCAGACAAAATGGCGGCCGGTAGAAACTTAATGCGCATATTTAACCTCACGAAGGCTACACAATTAAGTTTAAACCATGTTTAAACTGTTCTTTTCGCCATGTTTATTCAGATATTTGGCACAAACGAAGTGCGTCCAACATTGCAATTTAAAAACCGAAAGCGACCATGGACAATATAAATGCCTACCTTTTTCAGAAAACAAAGCAGCCAGTGTCACTTTCCACTTTTCCCCAGACAGACCTTATACCACGCAAATCTGGCTGTTTGACAGAGCTAACAACATAATCATGTCGTACTCATTTCATAAGAAGGCTTACTTATTTTTATGTTATTGTTTACGTTGTTATTAGTTATCAGATGACTTCACGGTTCCATTTTATTTACATCAATTCGATTATGTTTGCTTTGAACATGCCTTCTCGCATTCATTGTAGGAACATGCTAATAATAAATGAAATCATTAAGCATCTAACCATAGGTAACCTGATAAAGTCTGAAACGAATGCATCCATTGACTATAGTTTTCTTTACTGCAGTTACCTACATCAATGTTTTGCTGTTTCATTAGGGATTAAAATATCCCGAACTATTTTCTGTTTTTATATAAAAAAATGCCTAGGACAAACACTACAAGTGATAGCCGTCTGATGTGCAGAATAAATTGTCAATTTATTTATGTTTACTTGTCTATTAACGCTAGCTATTTCGTAGAGTCTTCTAGAACGGTTCAAAGTCCTATATGGAGTAAGGAAGGAGTCAAGTGAACTTAATTTCTCGCAAATTCTCCACAACTTCCAAGCGGTCGAGTCAACAATGACTCAAGGTTTGCAGCTGTACTTACCTAATTCATTGCTTTTCATGAGTATTTGCTTTGGATTATCCACGAGTTCCACGACTATATTTGTGCGGCAAAATTTTAGTTTCACGTTGGTAAAATCATCAAAGTGTACCTATCTCATTGGTGAAGACTTGAATCTACACTCTTAGACCCACCAGAAGCTGTCTTGTTTCATCGTGAAATCCTAGAATACAAAAGCATTAGGCATTAGATAAACATGTCACAATCATAAGTAGTCAAGTACATTGTTAATTAAATAGGTGCTTTGGAATGTTTGTCCCGTTTATCGATGAAAAACAACCGATAGTGTTACAACTGCGCAGTACCGCGTGTTTTCATGTCACGGTTGTAATGCCCCCCTGCGTTGAATTTATCGGTTTAATCGAAATTTATGACATACCATATTGTTGTTGGGCTATCAATATTTTTGTCAAATCCCTCATGCCTTGACCAAATACGAGTAGTAACACGCTGACGTCTACATAATGAATCAAGGTTCTTTCCTTTCTATACTCGCCTAATTGTATAGAAAGATAAAAAGTTATAGAGCCTAGCACCAGTACCTCCAATTAATTTTGGGGAAAACATGAGCATCTCCCTCTAAGTCCAGAAGAAACAGTTCAATAGAGTGCACATGAAGAAGACACCTTCCACTTTTCAGTTTCTGACAGTTTAGACGAAGTAGCTAATGGTAAAGTCACCAATCCGCACTGGGTCCGCGTGGGGACTATAGCCCAACCCTCTCGTGATGAGAGGAGGCCTGCGCCCAGCAGTGGGCCGTAAATAGGCTGTTGTAGTAGTGTAGTAGTAGCTAAGTGTAATGAATGATCCCAAAAATCACACAGCGGTCATGGTCTTTTTGTTAATAGGAAAGGAAATCAATATAAGTTATTCCGATGATGACTTGATGGTTCCATTAGAGACGTGACTTGAATCATATTTAGTTTGTTTTATTAGAACGTCAATTAACATATACTTTAATGCCTTCGTCTTTTAGAATGTTTCAACTAGTCTTCACACCTGTGCTCTAATAAATGAAGCACTTGGTTTTTAAAGTGGCCACTCTGTTCTTTTGTACTTGAAGACAGTTGATTAACAATTCAAATAGTCACCTGGATTTAAAAAAGTCCAAATAGATACTTCAACTTCCTTAGTACGAGTGTTGAAGCGAACACTCGGCAAGCTAAGTGATTATCATATATGTAAATGTTATCAAGTTTTAGCTTAACAAACAAGCGAGAATAACATGGCGTCGCAAATAGCAACATGGCGTCTAATCCTGCGCAAATATTGTTAGTTTACTTATGGTACGGCACGAGTTTGTTATGTGATCAAGATTCAAGACCTAACGCACAGAATACTATCCTAACCTAAACGCAAACTAACGTGCCTATTCATCAAATACGAAGGGAACGTACCAAATCTCCACTCCACCCACTTAATAGTAGAGCTGGCTTCAAAACAAAAGATTACTGAAGCCAGTTTATAATCACTGTAATCTGTAATGCGTGAACTTTACTTTGGTAAAGCCAAATACTGGGCTTCACCTTCACAAGGCGGTAGCAACGACACGAATTTAGGCGATGATGTAATCCCGCTGAGTATGGATATAAAAACTAGCAAGGGTACTCGAAAGTCGAAAGGCAGCCAAAAACAGCCAGCATTAGTTGCTGGCTGTTTTTTGGCTGCCTTTCGTACTTCATAACTGACTGACTAGAAATCATCTAGAAATTTAGAAAATCCGACTGATGAATGATGATATCTCGGGAACTTCGTGAAAGATACAATTTGTTTTCCAAGGGAAATTATGTAGATGATGTTATGATACTACTTTACAAACGCTTCAATATCTGATGAATTGAATTCTAAGACCCACGCAGGTGTTGAAAAAGTCATTTTTACCTTTTTAGCAAGACAAAGGATAATAAAGTACTTTGTTCTCAAATGTCAGAGTTGACTAAAATGTATTTTGACCTCCTCTCATTAGCATCTCAAGCTCAAGTCTCTCCGCTTGCCAGTTCTTTGCGTGTTGTTGTATCCATAATTTTTGTTCATGCATCTTAACGCGGGAGTTGAACTCAAAGTCCACCGCACATGACCACTTTGAGTGTTGGCGGCGTGACTTGAAATTGTCTTGTAATGGTTCACATTGGTACATTGAGTGTTAACTTTAATAGGCTTTTATTTATTATTTAACAGTGTTTTCGTAATAGTTATCTTCATTTATTTCGGTTCCACAGTAGCACGCGGCTTGTAAATTTAGTTTAAGTTGACATTTACGTCCAAAAATAGGGCTCCACTCAGTCCAATGCAAAGTGCATTAACCCTCCGCAAGTCGCGAGCACTCCATGGCATCTGCAGAGATAACAAAGTTATTAGGAACGCTTGAGCGAGGCCTTTGTTTTCACTTGCTCCATGTTTTGAAGGATTATTATTTTATAACAGTTGAGTTTTAGGTACTCTACCTAAGTACCTACAGTAATGTTACGCGTATATGAGATGTGTATTTACATAGTTATTCCATTTTTTTCTTCTAAAGTTTCATACACCTGCACGCTCTTTAACCTCCATGGAGTTCAACCAAACAATATATTTCCAAAGGACCTATAGGACCCAAACCTAACTCAGCCGAAGATGTTTCGAGTGTCTAACAAAGCAAGGTTACCTTCTATTCTGGTCTGCCCTTCTCAACATGAAGGACTATAGAAACCAGTATGTTTTGTTGATCAGATCAAATCTACTTAAAGATTTAATTTAGTGGCACTCCAGTAATCCATAAGTCCATGACATCAAAACCAGTTCTTTTGCATATATGTATATACAAAAGTAATTTTAACATTTAACGAGCACGGAATGAACAGCAAACCCGAGTTATAACGTGTCGTACAAACCAAAAAGTTTTTCGCTAATAGATGTAAGTACTCGTTTTCTCTTGAAAGTTTGTTCCAAGTCTTTTCAAAGTATCGACTTCTGCACACAGCAAGATAAATTCATAAACATAATGTTTACTATTGTCTGCTGAAGCGGACCAGTCGCCCGACTGAATCGTCCATGCTATGTAAATGACATTATGTATGGCACACAAAACAAGCGCGTTGCCCTATTTGTTGTCCGACGCATCTCACTCAGATTCAAAGGCTCAAAGCACGTGGAGAGGGCGTGATGCGAGAGAAAGAAGGACACGCAAAAGCGAGACAGATAGAAAACATCTGGGACGCTTTGCTTGATTTAGAGTTGTCGAGGTCTTTTTGCTTTGAGTTTTTTTCGCTTTCATGTCAACCTTCTCGTAAGCGTTTCTAAATCTGGACAATGTGATGGTATCGGCATCTATTAAAAGTGAATCAGTGTGCCGTTAAGAGTCGTAAAGCAAATTGCTTTTGTCGTTGTACCTTGAAGGGTTAATGTGTTTTTTGTTCCATATTTCAGGGCGAGGCGATTTGGTTATCTAATCCTGGCTTATCAGTTGTTTTGTTAACACTTCAGTAACATCTGAAGAAATAAGAAAAAATATACTTACTGCTTTTTTTGATAGACTACTATGATCATAATCGTATAAACAAAGTAGATACTAATACTAAATTATATCCAACAAGAATGCCCTGGCTTGGCAGTCTAAAAATACATTCCCTGTAGTATAAGTACGTTTTATTCACGTAGGTTTGAATTGGCAACCAGTCCCGAGCCTACTATGTATCTTGGTATAGTACCTATAGGCACAGGTTCATTGGACTCTCGAGGATACAGCACGTGCGGTGCCTACAAATCCGAATCAAAATGGCCGACAGATTTTCACTTTTTAACAATGGCGCCCGAAATTGTCATAAACTTTCAACAAATACTTGAAAGAAAGATACAAATTCGTTGATGAAATTTCATATTCATATCTTATTTATTGCAATCCAAGAATATACAACTATGATTAATATAAAAAGCTTAATTTAAAAGTACAATTTAAAAGTTTGACATTCAAGACAATGAAACATAATGGCTAATAAGATATGACATGACAACGATGATTTGCTTGATATGATATAACCGGTTTGAGATCGGAGGCCCCGAAACCTACGCAACAAGTTATTTTTGCGAACGTTATTTCGCAGAATTCAATTTTACACACTTACTACTCTTTTCCCATCCGTAATTTTGAAACATTAAAGTAACGGTGTTTTTTATACTGAAAATATAAATATAGTTCAAAATAAAAATAAGTATGAAATAATGATAGGTAATTTTGCTTACTTTTCGAGTTGTGTCTTTTTGTCACCTCACGGCGGCGCTCAAGCAAAACATACATTTAGTGCGCATTAATGCTATTTGTTATGTTATATGAATAATATTAATTTCAATATGTTAATAGGTACTTCACATTAATGATTTTATTTCCTTATTTACTCTAATTGAGTAAATACCTACTTCTACATAAAGATTTATGGTTTTTTACGACGTTGCCGTGTTTTAAATTAAATCGCATAAAATTACCGAAAATGTCAGGAAAGGTTAAATTATAATGATCTTAATTAATTCCAAAATGAATCATTACTATCATTAGGTACCATTAACCACTTGACTGATTATTTGCACAATTTTTATTAGAATTGCCCAATCGTGAGTAAAACCTCAACCAGTAATATAAATGGTAATGTACTATTCATACGATTTATAAATAGGTAGTAGAGCGTACCTAATCCTTGTTTAGTCACCATAAAGTTTTACTTTTTTTTTTACTTGATTTGTGGATACTTAAATATAATCATTATCGTGCACTAGCTTGTAATTTAAGCATGCAGAATAGATTACAATTAGACATAAAGTAATCCAGCCACTTCTGCACACTTTATACTCTACATTCTTAAACAATCTAGGTAACAAAACACTAGCACCCTATCACGTTGGAATGAGGTCCAGATTAGTGTACCCTACCCACGCAACAGTGCTTTACATTACAACACTACACTATACTTTATTATACCCTTGTTAAAATTTATAGTCACGCGCTGGCTGTATGCTCGAAGAATGCCAATGGGAAAATCATGCTGATTCTTAAGCATTTTGCCGCGGGCCTCGCTAGATGGCGGTGATCAATGTTGCTGCGACTTCTAGCAAAGATGGCAAAACAAATTTTAGTAGCATTTTATTTTCCAATGGAATGAATTAATATAGCGAAAGTAGTGAACGGGATTAACATATTATTATAGATTGTAGTTGCTATAAAATAGCAATAAAAGTATAATGATCTTTCGACTATAGATCGATTGTGAAGGATTGTTTACTATTTCTTGGTTCATTGAGATAAAGCTTGGTTGTGTTTCTCCCGCGTGAAATCCGAGCGATTCCAAAGATGGCCGCCTCCGATGACGTCACATGTAATTACACTACAATCTATACTAAGTAATTTACGCGGTAGTAAATGGACTCCGAACTTTGTTAGCTTGGGAAGTCCTTATTTTTATCGTTATGATTCAGTAATAACGGCCACTAGCGTATAGGTATATCTGTGAACTGTCCATGCCTTGCAAATATTTTCCGTGTTTGCAACGGTTGGGTTAATGTTATAAACGGATAAAGGATCTAATGGTATATAGGTAAGTACTTATAATGTATTCTGTGATCTAAGTATCTATAGCCACTTTATCACTATAATAATTTTATTTTAGTCTGTTTAGGTTTACACTGCTCCCATGCATACTTACGTAAACTAAATCAGATTTAGCTATAAGTAGGTACAGCGTCAATTCTACACACTTTTTATACGAGTGAGATATATATTATAATATAAAATAAGTAAAATGAAAAAATATACTTTAGTTGACGATAATATTTCTATCATAGCGGAGTTCATGTTTCACTTAGGAAGATGATACTAGTCTTGAAGGTCTGCTCATTGACATATAATCCTTTGCACTTGATAGACATAGTAAATTTTTGTCATTGGAGACGAACCTGTTGCTTTGGTATTTCCTATTGTGATTAGATATGTATACAATAGTTAAATATTCATCATCGCAACTCATAACATAAAGATGCATATGATATTAGGTTTGTTTACATTATGTCGTTGGTCTCTATAGACATAAATGAACAAGATATACTTAATATTATTTGTGTTAATATTTATTAGCTATCTAAACATGTTTGCGGTCGAGAAACTGCGGCTCGGTTCATCATTTACCATAACTATTTATAAAGATTATTTTAATAAGTTTTTTGCTACGTGTTATTTCGTAATTTTACAATAATAATATGTATTTGTAATTATACACAATAAGGTTGTATGAATATTTATGAGCATGACATGTATCACAACTAAGTACCTACAAAGACAAGAAATCGCAAATGCATACAAAGTATAGTAACTTGAAACATAAAGTTGGCCATTTGCGAACAACTAGTAGGCACGAGTATTTATAAATGCAAAAACATAGACTAGCCATTAAAACGCAAATGTAAACTAATAATAGGTTCGAATAACTTTCACTCCTCGATATCGCTTCGTTCGAACAGTTCTATGGCTATATTAACGCATACCCCTTCATTTCTTAAGCCGCGTTTCGCAATCAAAACATATCCCGAGGCAGCTAACTAACCAGTTTACAAGTCTAAACTTCACTTTTATTGTTCCAGGTATGCGAGAAGTTGGAGATCGGCGCCGAGTCGGACTACTTTGGTCTGCGGGTGTGCCCCGCGTCGGGCCCCAGTCGCTGGCTCAACCTGCGCAACCCGCTGGACCCTCACCGCATCCCCGGCAAGCGACTCGACCTCCGCGTCAAGTTCTGGGTGCCCCCGCACCTGCTCATCAACGAGCCCACCCGCCACCAGTTCTACCTGCACGCGAAACTCGATCTGATCGAAGGGCGTCTAGTTGTCGCCGACCAGGAGGTCGCTAGAAGGATCATCGCTTACATAGCTCAAGCGGAAACCGGTGACTGCGATTTTGATGTCCCTCCCACGCACATTTACGAAGAATGCGACAAAATAGGACCGCAGGGAGAAAAAGCGGAGGATCACATGGAGAAGATCATCGATTACCATTGCGAGTTGGCCGGTATGCGAGCGTCGCAAGCGGAATACAGACTCTTGAAAGAGATTTCCAAGTTGGAGTCGTTCGGAGAGGAGTTGTTCTTCTGTAAACCCGTCACGCAGACCAACAACGCTCACAATTTATACAGCCACTTGCAATATCACACGCAGCAGGTTGAGGAGCCGAAGACGAGGGATGATGTGGAGATAGACGGGAGTGGAACGGTTGGGTGCTTGGCGACGGGGCAGAGCGGCGCGGGCTGCGGGTGCCGACTGAGCACGTGTGTGGGCGTCGGGCCCCATGGCATCGTGGTGTACCGGCCCGCTTGCAACGGAGAGCAGGAAATTGGTGTTGAGAAACAGAGGTAACAACACTTTTAAGGCTACTTTTTTAATTGTAATACTTTGGAACATCTCAATGTCTACTAGGTATTTGTTCGTTAGTTTCGTATTGAGTATCTGAGACCACGTGAGCATCTATTTGTGTTTGATCACGCGAATTGACGATCATCGATTCAAAAGATTTTTTAACGTAACTTTTGCGTCAACGCACAAATAGTACTTACTCGTATGTACGTATGCATGCAAATGCTTCCAAAATATTAAAAGTAGGATTTGTACATTTCGTGATTGACGTATATTGCCTCCTTTGTTTCTGGAGTTGCTTGACGACGTTCTAGATAGTTCCACTCGTGATAAGATTAAGTGACACTATTTGGTCTTGAGGCATGTTAAACAAAGAATCGGATGTGTTTACCGTCGTCGTCACTTCACGTGATTATTGTACAACAGTTTCTTTTAACTGTATTACAGAGACTTGTTCTCACCCACGTTGTTTTTAAATATCACAGATGGATTGTGATGGATGACAATATAGAGAAACTATAAAGCTATGGAATGCCACATCAATTAGTTTGATGGCATTATAGCAATGTGTTTAAGTTTATAATTACACCACTATCAAACACTACAAAGTTTCCTGTCTGTTCTGTTCGAGAGAAACTCAAAAAGCATGAACGCATTATCATACGGTTTTCACTTATAGATAGATCCATTCGTCAGGAAGGGAGGCTTTGGTAATAATAGGTCGTGCAAACGTGGGGGTCGCTAGTCTTCTTATCTAACCTATTAGATCGCACTGCTGGGCCTCCCCTCCTCTCTTCCAGCCCTCTCTGTTCTTTGCCAATCCGATTTAAACCAGTCTAGGTCATCGCGCCATATCCCACTTGGTCGCTAGTAAGAAAAAAATACTTAAATCGGGTCTCTGTTTTTCCAGCATCCCCTACACAGCGATCCACCGCGCCCAGCCCCTGCGGCGCAGCTTCCAGCTGTCGTACGTGACGGGCGAGGGCCACGAGGCTCCCCTGCACGTCAAGATGGCGACCTCCGGCCAGGCCGGGGCACTCTACCGGGCCGTCACCGAGCGACACGCGTTCTACTGCTGCGAGACCGTTCGCAGTGACGTCACCGAGCAGTTCATAAGGGATTTGAAGGTAATTTGACAGTTTATTGTCTTCAAAACGTAGTGAAGTCGTATGCTGGCACTTCTCTTCGCTGTTATTTGCCAAATACCCTATTGGCTTCCTTTATTTTCACCAATAAGGTATGAAAGAGATGGAGCACAAATATTTGTCAAATGGAGCCAAGTGAAGTGCCGACAGTAAATTGGTCCCAACACAAGGCCAATACAGCTAAATAGCTTGCTGAACTGAGGCTTTGTCCTGATCATTCTCATTTTGTATGCGTAGGAATCCAAGCTGTATCAATATTATTAAAACTATTTAAGTCCAAGTATAGTAAATGCCTCATAAAAAGTCATACATAAGCCGGTTTATTTGCCTAGGTAGTTAGATTACGAATAAAATTAGGCAATTAGTTCAAATCCAATATAAATGTCGATGTCGACGATTACGAAATTTCCAACTCGCGGTGTTAACAGTTTTAGCTACAGTTCAGGCGTACCTGCTGCAAATATTATCATGATCCACTTTAAATATGTAGGTATGATTGATGTTATTTTTGCCGACTCAATGATAGTCTCTGCCTACCCCTATGGGAAAAAGGCGTGATATTATGTATGTATGTATGTATGTAATGATAGTGAATATAAATTTTTAATATTTTATTAATCATCGAATTCAGCTTTTTTTGCAAACATATTTCCAAAGACATCAATGGACTGTTTTGGATTTAGTTTATTTTTGAATATGACAAAAAATCTGAAAAAAGAACATTCAACTGTCAAACTATAGTAATTAAATGTAGGTAAGTAATTAACAAAAGAAATACCTTCCTAAAATATCAAGAATTTTAATTAAGGATAAAATTGAATGTCACACCGAAACAATGAGTAGGTAAACGTTAAAAAAACAAGTAATCGAACTTTGGATCTTATTTACTATGCGTGGAAGGGTGTGGCAGTGTGTCGACTCGTTTTTATTGTAATTTGTACCAAAATGAGTTAATTTAAACTGCTATTTAAAACGGAGTTTTTTCGTTACTGTTCTAAAAAAGGGGTGTACCGTGAAAGAAGGCTTGATTTTGAGATATTTCTATTCTTTGGATTTGCCTCCTTTAATCAGCTGAGAGACGTCATATAATGACTAATTTTTGGTGCCTTGGTCTTTACGGCCGACCAATACCTAGCACGCGGCGAAGCACCGCGCCTTCCAAGTAGTGTAAACCTGCACCTAGAGCAATAATCGCTCCTGTTTTGTTCTTTCAGCATCAAAACGAATACTTTCTTCCTCAGGGCACGATCGCGTCGATCTTCAACGACGCGACGACGCTGGGCCGGCGCTACGTGTTCGACATCCGGCGCACGTGCCGCGAGGTGCACGACGGCGA
>OZ020293.1:656061-705283 GCA_963971205.1 Aethes cnicana
CTGTAGTCTCGCAGGTCCTCGCCAGAAGATGGTCATAATATGACTATGTGCCCATCCTGGAAGTGCTAAATGTTTGGTGTAATGTCTAATGGGTTTGGTTCTCATTCTAAATATCTAATGTTATGTTTTCCTTGTCGACAGGAGTCCCGAGCGCGCTCCGCCAGCGGCGGCGGCGGGCTGGCGTGCCGCGTGTGCATGGACTGCCCCATGGACACCCTGTTCCTGCCCTGCCGGCACGTCGTCTGCTGCACCGAGTGTGCTCCCAGGTAAATATGCCTTAGATTGCCCAATCCCTGGGGTCTCCTCTTGACATTGTCAACTAAAGAGAGGCAACGCGATTGAAATATCCCCTAAAGGTGCTAGCTGGTAGTGGCTCTTTAAGTCTCTTCGCTGACAAATTCCAGGTTATGGTTATCAACGTTCCACTACCTTATGCGTCAGTTTTATTAATACAATCTTAACGTTACAAATACCGGAGTTACACAACAAATACTTCAAGAATTCCTACTATTCATAGATACTTGTGATGAAAAAAATGGAAATACTTAGAAATAACCCTCTATTCTGTTTGTTACAGATGCGAGCGCTGCCCCCTGTGCCGAGGCGAGATAGAGAAATCAATGCACATCTTCCTGCCGGTGGAGTACGAGAGGAGCGCCCTCATTGACAAATGAGACCCTTCGCATAACTAACATTTTACCAATAAAATGTGACGATTGTCGATTGAATTGCAACTAATTTGGAATCCCGAAAAGGCGCGTTCGACGTTTGGAATGAACGACGATGGGATCTGTCCTACTCCAAAAAGTAGCCATTTCGTGACGATTTTGTTTTGTTACTTTTTGCTTAGGTCAGACATGTTTGTATCCGATTGTTTGCTGATAAAAGTGTGTGTGAGTCTAGTCAGAAAGTTAGTTGACTTTATAATTTAAATTGCATTTTATATTCATAAGGAATTTTAAAGTTTAACCCAGGAAGGGAAATGGTACTTACTTTAATATTAATATTAGGTTAAATAGACAGTGCCTTCGTTTTAGAAGGGAGAAAAAAACTCGAAAAGAATGAAAAATATTTCTATTAATATAGAATTAACTATGTGATAATTTAGTTTTTAGTTGCGTTACTTTACTTTTGTTCTTCGCTGACTGGAAGTGTTCTCTGACTAGATTTTAGTTTTTATTTTGTGGAATATCTGGACTCTTTTAGGTTGCTATTGGTTATGCTTAGGTGATCCTACCTACTATACATTATTTAACTTGGTTAAGTAAATATTCAAAGAATTACTACCCCAATATTCAAGAAACTTCAAAGTAATAGCAGCTTAAAAAGTGTTAAAAATTGTTCTTTAAAAAAAAAACAGCATTTTGTAAATTCTTGCCTTTACCTAATTTGGACGGTTATCCTTCGTTCTAATTTTTCTTACTTTAAAGAGATGTTAAGAGTTTAATTATTTAAGTTAAAAACGTAAGACCCGTGGTCTGTAAGATAATTTAACAAAAAAGAAAGAGGTAAATAAATAATTTCATGTTACAGCTATTGCATCGTTTTATTGATGAGACCTCCCTCACAAATCATGAAATTCATTCATACCTATATAAGTATTATAAATATTATGCCAAAGTAACTCTGCCTGTTAACTATTTACCTACTACTACTACTACTACTACAGCCTATTTGCGTCCCACTGCTGGGCACAGCACAGGCCTCCCCTCATAAGAGGGTTGGGGCTATAGTCCCACAGCCTATTTGCGTCCCAATGCTGGGCACAGCACAGGCCTCCCCTCATAAGAGGGTTGGGGCTATAGTCCCACAGCCTATTTGCGTCCCACTGCTGGGCACAGCACAGGCCTCCCCTCATAAGAGGGTTGGGGCTATAGTCCCACAGCCTATTTGCGTCCCACTGCTGGGCACAGCACAGGCCTCCACTCATAAGAGGGTTGGGGCTATAGTCCCACAGCCTATTTGCGTCCCACTGCTGGGCACAGCACAGGCCTCCACTCATAATGAGAGGGTTTGGGCTATATTCCCCACGCGACTACCTACTGCTACAGCCTATTTGCGTCCTACTGCTGGGCACAGGCCTCCTCTCATCACGAGAGGGTTTGGGCTATAGTCCCCACGCGAGACCAGTGCGGATTAGGGACTTTACACACATCTTTGAATTAATTCGCAGATGCGTGCAGGTTTCCTCACGATGTTTTCCTTCACCGAAAAGCACAGTGAATTTCGTACATAAGTAAACTTAGAGGTGCGAGCCGGAACCGAACCCCCGACCCTCTGCATGAGAGGCGGTCTAGACCTAGATCACCACGGCTTTGTAAGTACTACCGTACGCGACTACCTAATCATGCTTAAACCGCTAGACCAATTTGGATGAAATTGGTTTGGAGATGGTCTTGTCCTGAAAAATTACAAAAGGCTACTTTTTATACCGGAAAAAGACAGGTACCTAGTTCCCTCGGGAATACAAAATGTAACCGAGTTCAATGCGATGACACTCCCGGGCAGAAGCTATTAATTAACATTAATTACATAAAAGTCAGTGTCTGTTACCTTATTTGTAAAAGGAGACGAATGCCTGATCAGCCTGATCTCAGCCTGGTAATTGGTCCCCTACCCCTACACAGTCCCGTATTTGGGATACCTTGAATAAAATAATTATCTATAACGAAGTTAGAAGGGGGCAGAAAATGGCCTGAATGGCTTCGAGAAAAAGAATGATATGGCTGCGCCCTTTTTTGTTCAACTTGGCTGGGGCACTACCATGCCCCCAGACCTACACATTCTAATCTTAAAGAAATGTTATTTTATTTGGTATTGAAGATCTAGATTACTAAAGCAGTGAGAACATTCCAACATTCATATAGATTCACATTTTGTTTGTTGGCTTTATCTTTTTATCAAGTGTGATCAAGAGGACATTTTGTGAACGTTGGAAGTTTCCATTTTATGCCACACGATAAAGTGGCGCTATTTATTCGGCGAGTGTTCACATCCCATCCAAAAATAAAAATATTTATTTAATGTACTACAGTACTTTCTAATATTTTTTTTTCGTTTGATATCAATTTTATTTAAAATAAATATATTAATTATAAACTTGGCTGTTTGCACTATTTTCCTTGGTCATTTAAAATTATGAATATGTGTCTATGCTTCACAGCAGTGCTGCAATACAAAAAACATTTCCCAGTTTTAAGGGAAATTTTTCAATATCATCTTTGATTTTAATCTCTCCTCTCCTCTACCTCATCAGCTTGGGGCGCCCTCACATGATGTATTTGTGTAAAAAATACCCTAAAATTTGGGGGCGTTCATAAACTACGTATTACGAAATCCTTTATACCAAATTACAGCGAAACCATTAGAGTTTTCAAGAACGTGACTACAAATATTACTCGTTTAATAGTATAGAATAAAGATGTAAAACTTTATGCAACATCAGGAATAGACATAGACATTTATTTCTCAATATCAAATTACAGCATATTTTACATGTCAAATTAAGAGAATTTCACATTGAGATCGTCAGAAAGAATACAAAATAAAAATAAAATGAAAATCAGGAATAAAATGTTTCACCTTTTTATACCAAAACAAGAAATAATGTTAACAAGTAATAGGATTAATATGGTATGTCAAATTATATATTACAAATTTATAAATCTAAGTCCATGTATTCTTTAACAGAATATAAGGGATCTTCCAACAAAAGATTCTTAAGTTGACGTCGAAACACCGCGTCAGACGGTTCACTTTTGTGCGGGTAGACGCTCGTAGTAAGACGGATCGCGTGTGGTGTAAAAAATGTATGGTGGCGTATTTAATGCAGATTCGAACATGGTATATCAATACTACTACTTTTTTTTAACGCTGGGGAAATGCGTTTACGCATACCACCCGCCCGGAGGGGGACAGGTGGTTATGTGGGACTCACCGGCCAAAGTGGCCGGAATACCCACTAAAACCCCAGCGATTCTCCTCCGCGCTGGCTGCGCGAGGGCTTGTTGTCGCATTCTACCGCAAATATCAATACTACTACTACTACTACTCTAAGGAATACTGTCTACTTTAAGGAATAGATAAAATATTGAGAATATTAACGAGCTATTCTGAATTTTCCATTTTGTTATGGCCGATTTAAATTGCCAATTTCAAGGAAATTTAATTAAAATTAGATCCAGTTAATCACATGTAAAGAAAAATATATTGAATGGGCGATGGGTAGAATTTTTCAAATTGGCTGAAACTTTTTCTGTGGATAGGAATAAGGTTCCTCAATCACGGAAAAAATCCACAGATTTTTCAGGTGAGCCAAAAAATTAAAAAAAAATGAAAGAGTTTCTTTATCCGCCAAAATGTGGTCGGTCATCAGGATAGATTGAAGGCCTTAGTACAATAATTAACAAACTGTTTTTAAAAAAGAATAATGTCAAAGAATAAGAAAAGGAAGAGGCAGTCCAAGTCGAATCCGTGATCGTCGTAAAGGTCGTCGTAGAGGCAATCGAAGTCAATTCCGTGGTCCAAAAGCAAAGGTCGTCGTAGCAGCTTGCAAAATCAAAGTCCGGTGGGGGTAAACAGTCGAAATATTTAAAGAAATCCGCAGAAACTCTAAAGAACACGTTCGCGTTAGTTGAATGTAAACAGCTATGACAGCTATCAATGTCATTCACATTCCTTTTTTTGACATTATGCTTTTTTTAAAACAGTTTGTTAATTATTGTACTAAGGCCTTCAATCTATCCTGATGACCGACCACATTTTGGCGGGTAAAGAAACTCTTTCATTTTTTTTTAATTTTTTGGCTCACCTGAAAAATCTGTGGATTTTTTCTGTGATCGAGGAACCTTATTCCTATCCACAGAAAAAGTTTCAGGCAATTTGAAAAATTCTACCCATCGCCCATTAGCCCACTTGATAAAAAAAAATGCTGTTCGAGGTAAGATATTTTTTCGGTACATGGCAGTCATTTATTTCAATCAAGAGGTCCAAAATGATATTAAATATACATGCCATTGAAAATTACCAATATAACGTTGTTAGTTGTGTAAGACAGGTTCTAAATATTAAGTATTTATGCTCATAGCCACATAAGTAACTTTAAATAGCATTTCTAATTTATAATCATCTATCGTAATGACAATTAAAAAAAAGCAATGTTTTATCTCGAGCGGCAGGGGCGTTGTGCACGCCATACCGATACCGCGCAGCCTAGGTAAGATGCAAAGTCCTAGAAAGCTGATATTTTTCAGCTTCTTTGGAACCCTAAATTGCACGTGTCCCGACATGCACTTGGTCGATTTTTTACATAACACAAATGGGGAGAATGACTTTCTGTACTGGCAACATTATTTTTTCATTCCATTTCGGACGAACTCAAGATGGCTGCCAATTTATGTGAATGTAAGGACAAGTAGAAAAGTGATATTCTTGAATAGTATGTAATATACTATAAATGTGATTTTAGCGTTAGAAATATATTTCTAATATAGTGTTAGCGCTCCGTTAAATGTTTTCGTGCAATTTTTTATAAGTTATATATGTTAAACCGTGTGTGCAATACTGCGTTGGATTTGTGGCATTTATAATGTTCTGTGTTGATTCGTGATTATTTATTCAGTGACAGTCCTTTTGGGCTGATATGATGCTTGTTATTGGATGATACAGGGAGACCCACGTGAGTATTATTAGTTATCTAACTTAGTTTCAAATTTCTTTTGATGTTTGTCGAAGTGTTTCGTCAGTAACCTAATTGACTATATCGGGGTTTTAACTTTTATTGTGTCGTGGCTGGCGCCGGGGCGCCGGCTCCCGCTACCAGCTGTTGGGGTCGGCCGGGCACTCCTCTACTCTGGACTCGGCTTCACATTACACATTACTTTCAGAACAAAGTTACGCTTAAAGTTATCTAGGAACAGATGTTTGTTCTTTGTTTGTCGAACGATTGTGTTGCGGCGAGCGTCACGACTAATTCTAGCTTCACTTTGTGGTCGGTTGAGTGTTTTTTTCCCGTTTTCTACTTTTACGAGGCACTCGATGATTGATGTCTTATAAATCGATGTTGGCGACAAGGGCGAAACGCGAAACCTAGCCGACATTCTTGCTTTAGCGGAACAAAATTCGGCGTATTTTTACTACAACACTCGACAAATTTTACTCATAAAAAACTTCCAAACAGTTACAGTATTTTTCAAGAGAGTTGTTATCTAAAAAAGAATACAATTTATAATTGTAATCGAGTTGAGTGAGGTAAAACTACGCACGCCCCCAATCTAAACAAAGTTCTTCACAACTCTGCTATCTTTACTAAACAAGCTCTATTCATTATCTTATCATTTTAACCCCTACTATTTCCTGCTGGACTTTATTTTATTTTACTATGATTAAAATTATCCACACTCAGTTCTGTTTGTCTATAAAAGTTTATAAAATATATGAGGAAGTCATTATTTAAAGATGAGGAAGAAGAGGAAGTCTATTCTAGCCCATAAGAAAATAGTTTTTTTTTTTAACTTATGATCTGCAATCGGCTTCTTTTAGCCATAATCAGATTTTATGGATATTACATTTTAGAAATTTTTATTGAATTTTGATTATTTTGTGCCACAAGCCTGCTTTGTGATGGCTGTGAAGCTGGCCACCCCATTTCAGCTACCTGAAAAGGCATCTAAATCGTTAGTTCATTGTTTGTACATGAAGGTTCACAATTTCACATATTGTAGGTTCATTCTGCGTGAAAAAGCTTTTCTGGATTGGTGACTTGACTTTGTATTAGGGATTTAACCCAGGTTGGTACATGCCTCAATATAATACAGACAAAATACTTGCCAGTGACCAGGCTGGTCAGCCTCTGCTTGGCATTCTACCACATAGATAGGGTCATAAATAACACTAGTTCGACTTGATAATAGGAAAACTTATTGTTTTGCAAACTTGCAGTCACAGAAAAGCCGCAAAGAAACTGGTTCTACCTGTTTTTTTATTAGATTGACTGAAGACAATTTAATTAGGAATAGGTTTTGAAGCTTAATGAAGAAGCGAATGAATGAAGTTTTAATGGTTCTTCAAGCTTTATTCACCATGCAAATTGATTTGTGCCCCTATTTTCTACTATTTAATAATTAGAAAAAATCATTAACCAACAAAAATCCAACTGTATGCAAAAAAGATTAATTGAAAACTTATTTAAATTTATAAATCAGGTAATTTTAACCGTTTCCCCATTTACCTGACATTCCACCAAAACCCTTCCGGAACTAGCATCTCTGAAGGATGACTTTCCAAAAATTCTGAGCCATTCAAAGTTGAATTTTTCTAGGTGTTTATTTTTGGGCTCTGGTCACACAGAGCGCGTGCATGATACAAAGAACTCACGAGAACGAATGCTATAGGTACAACCCATGAGTGTCCAAGCACGAGCCACCATGCGCCTCTGTGTGACTCAGACTTTAGACAGACTAAGCTTCCGTGTCAATGTCTACGATCTATTGCAGCGGCTTGGGGCCGCATGAGTTTCATTTTTTGTCTTTACTTGCTATTTATATTTACCAAAATAATATTTGAGCCCACGTAATTGAAATAATTTTTGTAGTTACTATAAATAGCAAATAAAGGCAAAAAATATTGATTGATACAACTCGTGTCGGCCGCAAGCTGCTGCGATCAATTGGACACATTGACGATGGAAGCTTTAGACAGGTTTTGGAGCCATTTTTCAATGAGCCACATTCTTTTGAACACAAATTAGAAAAATGTGTACAATTATTACTTACATTAAGTTGCTTAAAGTTTAAACTTTAACTATTTGCATGCTGTTGCATTTGCGCCTACTCAACTCAAGTTTCTTCTAACAAAAAGAGCGAAAATATGCGATAGTTACAAATACTCAAACTCTTTATTGGTCAGAAAAATTAATCAAGCATAGTTTTGGAAGCCGTGGTGGCCTAGTGGTTCGACCTACCGCCTCTAATGCAGAGGGTCTGGGGTTCGATTCCGGCTCGCACCTCTGAGTTTACTTATGTGCGAAATTCAATTTGAATTTACCACTGAGCTTTTCGGTGAAGGAAACCTGCACGCATCTGCGAAGTAATTCAAAGATGTGTGTGAAGTCCCCAATCCGCACTGGGCCCGCGTGGGGACTATAGCCCAAAACCCTCTCGTGATGAGAGGAGGCCTGTGCCCAGCAGTGGGCCGTAAATAGGCTGTTGTAGTAGTAAGATAGTTTTTGAGGCAGGTCCATCGCTATGCTTTTCAAGAGGGGAGGAGAACAGGTTTGCAATAGGTATTTTGTTGACCACAAGAATTAGCAATGTCTACAGCAATATTTGTTTTAGCATATTTCGCAAGGAGTTTGCAGAACTCTAACGGATCCCATATTCAAATTCAAAAACTTAGCAAATAGAGATAAGCAGGGTATATTATGCTTATAAGCAAGTTCTAAATGAATAGCTACAAATATTAGGTGGTAACAAATACTAAATAATGCTATCAATATCCTCGTTTATTTAACTAAGCCAATAAGTGAATGGTATCTGTAAAAACGATAGGTTACTTAGAGGTAATGGGATATCTGGCAGGCTCTATTACGTTACCAATAATGCCCTGTTTGTAGTAGGTACATATCACAGAGAAATAACTTACAATGGGACTTTGAACTTATCTAGTTTATAAATACATACATACTTTGTTTTGTTGAAAATGGAAAGAAATTGTGCATCAGAGCTCCTTTCTAGTCAGAAGTTGTCAACATGTTAGCATACTCTCAGACAGGCGATTTATATTCGATTTGGTTCATTTGAGTGATGTAAATTCACTCTTTCATACGTTCCTTTGTATTTGTACACATTTTTATATGCAAAGCTATCTTCAATGTAACTTTTTCGACCCGGGCCTGAAATTTGGTAGCAGCACCCCCTCCTCTCTTCAGCAATGAGATAGACACAAGTTTTGCTTTATTTTCAAACAAATCTGTTGCGATAAAACTAGATATAGTCGCGCTCTAGTCTGTCAGCTCTCGCGCTGCTCTGCTCGGCAGCGTTGTGTCGACGCGGCTGCAGCTTTCTCATTGTCAAGCGCCGCAGGCGCGCTGCGCACGGCTCGCACGAGCCATGTGGCATGCGCCCACGGCAGATGCAGCCCGGGACACACCGAATGGCAGCCGCGCAGCAGCCATACAACAACCGTACGGCTCGCAGGCGGTGTGACTTACGAGAACTAATGCTATACAGAAGACCGAGCCGTAGACGACCTGCAGACGCGCCGCAGACGCATTCGGTGTGGCCTGGGCAAATGTGCACAGGTGTTCGAGGCACCAGGCACACTGCTAGTACCTGTGTCTGTACCTATCCCACCGAAAAACAATAGCGTACCTACCTACGTATTTATTACCAATAAGTGGGGTATTCCTGCGTACTATCTATTTTATGAGAGGCTTATCTAAAGCTCTCATGTCCGCTATATTAATACGTCATAGTGTTACGACTATTACGAGCTATGTAGGTATGTCATTCTGACTTTACCAATTAATTGTTTCTCGGAATTTCTCAGAGGTTCAGTGGAAACCGAGTGAGCTTTTTCCCTATCTTAGCTGATCAAACATTTCTGTACATTCTAGGCGTGCTAATATTCTATAGGAAAATGCTGCTACATTCTCGGAATGCGTAAGCAGATTATACATCGTAGCTCCATGTTTTTAGCAGACTTAAAAGGGAGAGGTTGTCAAGTTGATGTCCAGAGAACTGAAATAACTTTAATGTAGCGATTCTTTTTCTCTTGCCGATCCCACACGTTGGCCCCAACATTCGCCCCAACGCCACACGTCCAACGTGTGGATCTAGATAGTGGCATTGGCCAGTTTGGCCACAACGTTGGGGCGAGCGTTGGTAGTTTGCATGTAGCCAACGTGTGTACGCCTCACTTTTACAGTCCAAAGTTGGTATCAGCGCTGGGCCCAACGTGTGGAGCCGGGGTGAGAGTTTGGAGGTTTTTTTTATTTACTACAAGTAGATTAGAATAATACGAATCCAATCTGTGTGTCCATCCACCAGAACCACCTACCAGATTTCGTCATAATCGGTTTATTGGTTTAGCCACGGTTTAGCCGTGTAGGTAGACAAAAGCCACGCCTACATTATTATTATTTTTTAAAACACATGCTATTATTGTAAATGTTTGTTTAAACTCGAACGATGAATTCATTCTTTTAGGTAAGTAGGTAATTGTGTTCATAGAGCACCTATGCAAAGAAACTTTTGATAAAAAAAAGGACTTTGTCATGGCCTGTGTGGACTTTCACAATAGTCGATTCTTTTATACCTATAAAAACATAACCTAAGTACTTAAATTTTTTTACAATATGGGGTCCGTGATGTTTCTCTATGAAATTACGGCTATGGTGTTTATTTATTTATTTGAGAAGGTACACAAACAACAAGTATATTTACACATTGGCAGAGGTGTTCTCAGCAATAAAAGTCTATATGTACGTATACGGTATAGGTATGACCCACATATACATACTTACATCCAGAATTATTAACCGCACGAGACTCATCAAGATTCTGTTTGTACGTCACGAATGTATGGAGAATTGGAGATTTGAGGGTTGAAGTAAAGGAGCGCAATCTTTATAGTTCCAAAGGTGGACACCAAATCGGGTAGATTGGGGGCGCTGCGGTCGCCACGCCAGTCAAGCCACCTAGGCGGATAGTCTGCAGTAGCGCCTTCAGATGGCGCTGCTGAGGCAAAAACGCAGCGAAAACGGTTGTGAGGAGAGTGTGTTTTGTTTTGTTGCTTATCAAATCCGCTGGACACGTTTTCAACTGTTTCGCAATATAAGATTGCGCTCCTTACCAAGACACATCCCTCACTCCATACATGACTGGATGCTTGGTTATCGATGACACAGCGTAATAGTCAGGTTCGCTATTAAATGAAATGATAAAGGGGTCATTAATGTGAAAGGCCAGGTGTTTGGCAGGTGGACCCCTTACGCCACGTGGCCTTAGGGGAAAGCTAGCAAAGCCCATGCCCGTTATTCATTTTAGATCACAAGACAACATAAAACAAAGCATTTCAATAAACCAAATTGTACGAGTTCATATTGTATTTGCCAATCGAAGAATATGTTCTGGTTCAATTACCTTAGCTACAGTTAAGAAATATCTTAATAATAAATCTTGTTTGTTTTTACCGATACTTGTTATTTTTAAAGGGCTTATTTTGCTATGGTGTTGTAGGTAGGTGCCAAAATTGGTCCAAGAGGGGGACGGCATAAGTGATGGACACTAGAACATGACATAAGCAATAACATTGAAATTTCATTACAGATGTCCTGTCCATGACTGGACTAAGTGTCCAAGACTGGGGCGTTTGCCATACGTAAATCTGTTCTTTTTTCCATTCAAATGTCTCAAGGGGGGTAATTTGTCAAGAGCATCGTCTGGCTTCCATCTTTTTGGCAGTTCAGAGTCTCTGTTTTTCTCTACCTTTGCTGTATGCAAAACACGAAATGTTTCTAATCTCCAACTGTTGTGTTGACCAAATATAATATGGAATGAACCTTAATACCTCCCTGCCTGCGCAGAGTCGAGCATGATCCTCGTTTAATGATCATATCAAAATTTCATGTACTCAGCTTCACGTCGTGTAGAAATCACAAATTGTACCCCAACTCCAAAATCAGCATCACATGCGGATGCTAGATTACACGGACTGAGCACAAGTTGACAGTTCCGAAGCTATTTATTATGTATTTAACAAAAAAAAAAATCGAATTCGTTCTCGAATGCAAACAGCAACATGGTTTGAAAAATACTGCCTGTGCTTGTTTCACAGAGACAGGAATTCTAAACGAAACCTACAGTTCGTATAACATTGCATTTTGCAAAACAAAACGCACCTTCAGCAACAAAACCGGTAACGCGATATAAACGACGACATCGATATCATTTTGCAAACGTATTCTTTTCATATTACATCGTGTGTAACCGTCGGCAAGTATCTACATCAAGTTTCCTGCTCATCAATACTCATGATATTTGATTCACCAGTTTGGCTAATACTTGGCAATAGAATTTTCCGCATTTGATGTATCAGGCTAAGGCGCGGTGTGTGGCCGATTCATCACACGCTGACTTTGACGGATCACCGGCACCACCGCATATAACTCAACAAACGTCTACTGTATTAGACCGTTGTACTGCGCTAGGCTTGCGGACTCAGCTGCTAACTGGTTCAATATTTCAGTACGTACGGGGATGATTCGGCCTAGTGTCTAGTGTCTACTACTACAGCCTATTTCCGTCCCATTGCTGGGCACAGGCCTCCTCACGAGAGGGCTTGGGCTATAGTCCCCACGCGGGCCCAGTGCGGATTGGGGACTTCACACACATCTTTGAATAACTTCGCAAAAGCTACCACATTTCAAACCTGATGCAGAAACAACTCGCGCTGTATTTTATTTATGCTATTGCTGGCCTGATCTAGGGAGAATTTATGGATATTTTGTATAATCCTAGATCGAGATTTTCTTTTGGCTAATTGTTGGCAGGAGTTGGTACTGATTTTATCATTTTCAGCACCTAATAGATATTATGGCTATATCTATATCGGAAGAGAAGCCTACGCGCACCCAGACGTACATTTATATATTAATGTTTAATGATGTCTGTGTCACGTCACGATGGTGTCACGTAAGTTACCTGGGGCTATATTAGAAGTCTTAAAATAGGGATCTCCCTGTTCCCTATAGGATCGCTCACGCGTCGCGTGAACTTTTGAGCAGCTAGATTTAAAGTACAACATGACGCGTGAGCGATCCCATAGGGAACAGGGAGATCCCCATTTAAGATTTCGAATATAGCCCCTGAAGTCTTTCAAGATACGCTGGCTAGGTAAACGAAACAAAACAACTTCTTTACGGAATTCGGGTCGAGTTCGATCGATATTCGAGATATTTTCCGGACTGAAGTATTCTTTTGCCTTTCATGTCACTGTCACAGTAAATATTTTCTACAGATCTATTCGTTTGAACGTTGATGCTATGACGTAACACAATATTCTGCGTAACGAAGCGCGTTGCAAATGGAACTACATATGTTTATTTCAGACAAAAAGACCATCAGTCCGTAGGTTTTAATTTGAATTTTCGTTACAAAATTTAATTTATATAGCTTTGTCCAAATCCAAATAAGGTGCCCCGGGGCTTTTGTAGCTATGGGGCTTTTGCATCTTCTTTATTGTAGTTGCGAAACGAATCTTTTAGTGTACGAGTAGATATCTGTTTTTTCTTTAGAACATTCTTCTGGAATGTGACATAGAGAAATAAATCTTCTGGCAGGTACCCCCCTATTACACCTGTGTCAAGAGAAGATGCAATAGCCCTATGGCTACAATAACCCCGGGTCAACTTACCTTGTTATTGTAGGTACCCATAGTGTTGACAGCACGATGTCAGTTTTTACTTGAATAATAAACTTACTTCCGCAGACTATAATATTCGTAAGAAAACGCTTTGAAGTGAAACATGTCGTCAACATTTACGACGTCTTTTAAATAATAAAATTTCGATTTGAGAGAAATTGGCTTACTTTCGAATTCATAATCGTAAATGTATTAATCTGGATCAAGTAGTTGTCATTAAATAAATGAGAATTAAGATATCAACACAGTAACAACTTCTGTCATACTGTGTTCTTGCAATAAACTTTGAATTTGACTTCAGTTTATTTCTTTATACCAAATTGAATTGTGTTACTGACAGTAACCGTCAAGTAATGATAGTAGGCCTGTGCGGACGTAGGTTGGGCTGTTGTGTGTGTTACGGATGCAAAGATGTCTGTAACTTTGCTGTCACATAATTGAAATAAGATAATGTATACGTCTTGACAACTTAATTGAAAACAATCATAACGAAGATTTTTTCAAATACCTAATATTTTCCTATTCCAGAAATAACTTCCTATTAACATATTCCAATCATTTGTATAACGACTTTGCTTGTAATGATTGTAGAACGAGTTATACTAAACGGATGCCATTAGGCAGATATCTT
The DNA here is from genome assembly GCA_963971205.1 of Aethes cnicana. Taxonomy (NCBI): domain Eukaryota; kingdom Metazoa; phylum Arthropoda; class Insecta; order Lepidoptera; family Tortricidae; genus Aethes; species Aethes cnicana. Next base: position 670,115 of record OZ020293.1, read on the forward strand.
ATTGTGTTTGTAAAGCTATTAATTATTAATGCATTGCATTTTTGATGTATTACCGTTATCTATCTTACGGTTATGAACGATTGTGATTTAGCGATATTGCATATTGTAAGAAAATTTTCGAGACTCAGGTGAGCTTCGTATTATTAATAAACATGGACGCGTCCAGATCTGGAAAAAGCACCGCTCGTGAGCTGTGCATTCGCGGCGCATTCGCTAGATCTAGAATAAGTCTGCCAAATGAACCGCTCGCGAGTTGCGCATTCGCTAGATCTAGAACAAATCTGCCAAATGAACCGCTCGCGAGCTGCGCGTTCGCTAGATGTGGAACAAGTCTGCCAAATGAACCGCTAGTGAGCTGCGCGTCGGCTAGAACTGGACCAAGTTTGGCAAATGCGAAGCTCGCCTGCTGCGCATTCGCTGGATCTGGAACAAGTCTGCCAAATGAACCGCTAGTGAGCTGTGCGTCGGCTAGAACTGGACCAAGCTTGGCAAATGCGACGCTCGCCTGCTGCGCATTCGCTGGATCTGGAACAAGTCTGGCAAATGCACCGCTCGGGAGCTGTACATTCGCTAGATCTGGACCAAGTCCGGCAAATGCACCGCTCGCGAACTACGCATTCGCTAGATCTGGAAGAAGTCTGTCAAATGCACCGCTCTTGAACTATCGTCTCTCCATACCGAGATTCTTCTCAAGCAATGGGTCTTGGAAGCGCTGGTAAATTAATATCTGACGTGTAGAAGTTCCCGTATGTGTGGTCCAGCGGTTCAAGCGTGAAGAGGTACCTAATAGACTGAAGACAGTTACTTTCGAATTTATAGTACTAGTATGGATACACCCGTCGCAAATGCCCGGCACCCCCATAGACGCCTGTGTCCTGTACATAATTTACGTCTCGAAATAATGTTTGTACGAGTAAAAATTACAACATGCGCCTGGGTTTGCAATAAAGCCCGCTATCATTATTATTTCAGCCTGCTTTGTACCGAACTAAGCCTGTATTATGGTTGTTGGTAGGCTGTATATCTTTGCAATATTGCATGTTGTAGCCTACTTTACTGGTAGTTCCGCGAAACTTAGTTGGCTTATAGTTTTAGAGGAAGGATTTTCGCATCGCTTCGGACTTCTTTTGTTCCTCCATTAGCAAATTACTGCATATTGGTATATATTTCTACATTTTTCGTCTTTCTCCCTAGAAGGCCTGTCGAATATTTACTTAAACGCGGTCCAATCAGATTTATCACGAAACCTTAGGTTGGATATCGAGAATTCAGTGCGGACACACGGAGTGGAGAACACAATCAGCTAGAATTAAGCCAAACATTGTAGCGTAAGATGCCAATCCCACAAAATACTGCCGACCTCGTCCATTTATCTCTATTGGCCCTCGAAGTTCCCATATCTAACCATTCGCTGAATAATTAAATCGATTTGTACCATTTCATATAGGAATGGCGCGGCCACCACAGATTTATTGATCTACCAAGAATACCAGCTTCCCTGAATTGACATTCCACTATCCCTTGTACGTTTTATCCGGCCCGAGTTTCCCGTGGGCTATAACTCGGGAAATAGCTGGAAATCTTTATTGCCTCTAGTCGCGGACTTGCAGTTGATCAATTCATGGAAATAATAAAAGGTTTATGTAGCAGTTGGCATTAAATGCTATGTCTAAATCACGCAAATGAAGTAGGTAAGTAGACGATGAAAATGATTTTAGGCCCTTTGTCTTGACAAGATTTGCAGCTGAGTATCTTCTTTCCAGTAAGTACTGTAATCTGAAATAGCATACAGTCCTGCTGAAAATTGCAGTGAATGTGTGAAGCAAATGTTTTAAACAGAAACGTTTTAATGGGAAGAGTTTTTATGAAACACGTAAAGTTTTACGGTTGCGCATGAAACGAACAATGTCATCAACATAGAATTACTTATTCTATCTTACTTTGTATACAACATACAACCTCTGATTTAACCGTATTGAAAACGAAACGGTAATTTTAACTCTCCACTTTAAAACAATATTGCACTTTGTAAACCACACGACTAGGTGCAATATTTCACTCCTTAAAACTCGAAAAATAAGGTCAATTTTCCCCTGCATTTATTACTAAAGGGAGATACAGAAATTCTGTGACACCCCGTCAATCCGAATACGTAACGAGACGGTCCGTTTGTTAGTCATTGATTATTTGAGTTGTACCGATATGATTTTCTCGTCTACTGAATATTTAACGGGGCTGAACGTGAAATGTCGCTAGCACATGACAGGTCTTAATGTTTCACGAACAGTAATTAACCGGTTGAAAATTGTTCTTTTAATGATTGGAGGATTATGGAGGATAAGTAAACGGTGTCAGCTGTGTCGTCTCACGATCAATTTACAATTTTATTTTCATTCCGCTCGTTCAGCCGTAGATGTGATGAAGCAGACTTCGTAATGTCAGATTTATTACGTTTTTTCTCATTTTTATACCCATTAAAATTCGATTGTATGTCACGTATTTTGACAGTTAGATTGAGGTCAGTTTACAAGCACTCCCGTCTTTCAACATCAATTCTAATTTTAGAAGCCGAAGAACTAAAATAGCGGCTGAAAACTTACACAGCGACCATGTTTTTTCTATATTTTATTTATCACCTAATAGTGCCTAACGTATCCAAACGAATAATTGAAAACATCGCTGTTTGCCCACGTCAAATCAATATGTATTTTCGTCGGACGATTGATTTGAACTTTGCAACAATACTATCAGCGCAATAAACTCCTAAATACAATTTGTACCACCATCATAATCATGTAAAATGTTTTCTCCCAACAAGCACGCAATGTGCCAAATCGTGCCCATTCATCGCTTCGGTAGGTGTGTCTAATTTGCGACGTCATTGCATTATTTGCGAGTGTCATCATATGTTGCGATATCAGGTTTAATTTAGAGTCTGAAGCGGTTTTATTTTTGAATTTTCTTTTGATCACTATTTACTCCGCGCCGCGTCAGGTGACCTTAAGTTTTATGAATCGAGTCAACAGAGTCTATCTTCTTGACATCGTTTCGTTTTCGAGACCTTTTTAACATTTTCCTACAAAAGGTGCATCAGGTAGGGCTTCTTTCGAACTTTAGCTTATTTTAATGCTCCTTATTAATATATTGTCTCCGAGATTATGAAGTAGATATAAATATTTTTACCATATTTCACTGCCACAGTTTTGAACAATGCGAAACTGCCTGAAAAAAAAACTAAGCGCGTTATTATACAAAACGTACCATGAATTTTATCCCTCTGGTGGCATCTATCAGCACTTATTTATGTGACAAGTATTCGCCGCTGTCGCTTGTACCAGGTGCCGTAGCGGTAATTTTCACACCAAGCAAATGCAAACGGAGTGGCACCAATATATTTTGCAAATACGCACGACCTCAAACCATCCGTCGCCGTAAGGGCTCAATGCCATCCGGGTCCACGTAATCCACTAATCATTCTTATTGTGCTAACTCGTGTATTTGTATTCGCTAACGTCGTTCTTTGTCGTGGCAACACGTGTAAGTTATTGTTACGATGCCGGTTTATCCTCTCGAAGTGAGGTTTATCAGAGATCATGGGAAATCTAGGCATCTGTCCGTCACTATTTTCGTCCGTCAGAAAACAAACATAGAACAAGAACGTGTGATAGGATAGTAAAAGACGGTACATTCACTCTAATTAATAGGCAACGTCATGTTTGTATGAGATTTTTCCGGTTCTAAACTTAGGGAGTCATTGTCTGACAAAAAGGATGGATTCATTTCATCAAATAGGAAAATTGAATTCATCATGGAACTTCAATTAAATTTTTGGCCGAAGGTGGCTCCATGAACTTGTTGATGATTCTGCCAGTAGTGTCGAGATTGAATAGTATACTGCCAGTAAGTAACTTTTATCGGATCATGGTGATTATTAGAGCGGTCGATCAAACACTCGAGATCTTTCTATTTTGCCGCAGCCGCTGCATGGATAGGCCGTCGCAATGACTACCAAATGTATCGCGCAAACGAAACACCGAGCACGTTGAAACATTGTCTAAAATAAATCAATAACCAATCACATCGGGCCTGCGTAGTTTTCGCTGCGGCATTTGGGTCAGCGGATAAAATTGAAACGGTCCGTTATTTTGATTCAGTGCATACATTTAATTTTGATGCATGCTTAAAATGTTGCGTTCCGGTCAGCCTGACGAGAAGCGCGCGATCAATAATGCAGATTTGCAGGCGCTTTAATGTGAAATGCGTTAATTTGCTTACGTGGGAATTAGGGTAGGTATAAATTCAACGAATAAAGTTTCAGCTACAGTCATAAATGACCACGTCTACTACTTCGTTGGTGATGATGTCATTCACTAAGACATAAATATACATAGCATAGCATGCATTTGAATGACTAAAATTAAATAAAATTAATAGACTATTCATCATCCGTTCTCCATTAAAAAATCTTGGTTCTACTATTATTAGCTGGCTATCATCAAAGCTACCGCTTTGAACAAGGATCGAATGTTCATCCATGTAAATCCCTTATATTCTCTAGAGAAACTTTTCGTTTGCCGTTTAATCGACATCGCTGAATCATGAGGATCTGCATATCTGTATGATAATTGTTTTTTTTTCCATATCAACTTGTCACGACACGAAAATATTCCCATATACAATACAATGTACTTTTCTTAAAAATGGCCGGGAAACTCGTCATTGTCTGCTTTCTATCAGACCGCGAAGTGCGTCATTGACGATCAGTCAAAAATAAAATAAAAAAACTCAATTACATGCCCCGGAAATTTGTATGAAATTACTTCCGCAGCAGGTATAAGCGCAGGTAATGTTGTATGAAATTTCATTATCGTACAGGTACTTTTTTTTTTAAACTGATAAATACGCGAAGGAATTCGCAAACAGCCAAGTCTCCATGTTCTGTATCTGTTAATTGACGCGAAATGAAACGTTTTTATCCGTGCCTGAAATAGCGCAATGTATTTCAGAACGGAATTTAAAAAAAAGCGTGATCCATAAAGAGCGGGAGTTCTTGTCTTGTATCAGACTTATTTAGCTAAATTTCATGAAAATAGTTTACTAGTTTGGTTTAAAAATTAGTAAAAGGTTTTAATTTTTATGTTACGAGTTTTTAACTTGCCGTGTTAGTGTGTCTGTTAAAGTCAAATATCGGTGAATACGAAATAAGACTGGCGTTCCATTGCACTTGTTGTTTGACTATCTTTGCGTGCGTGTCAATGCTGTATTATGGTGTTTTTTTTTCATTTTTGAGAAAAGCACTATATAAGCCTCGGCACGTTTTCACGTTTTGCAGGCTTCGTATATATTAAAAACTTTAAACCAATACTCAGCCTGCAAAGACCTACTTTCCCGGCCACGGCAATAATTTACTATTAAACTATTATTGAACACCCCACAATCAAGGAACAGTACAGACATAATGTAATTACTCAAAAGGTATGGCATACAGCAGGCGGTCTACCTCAGGCGGAGGGCTCAGGCATATACCTTATTATGTGGCCAAAGTACTACATTTTCTATATTAACGATCACAAGAGTGGTCTAAGGAAGACAGTTGTTTACGGGCAGCGCTGATTGTTTAACATCAGACAATGCACTTTCTCGTTAGCTCACCTACATGTACAACAAAAAAACAAAAACTGAAATTACTCACAAGTAACGAACGTGAATGATCTGACAATCATCTAATTCATACTTCACATGCACCGATTGCATATCTCGGGACTTGACCTCAGCCGGACCGTTGCACTCCTGCACGACCCCGTTATCATTTCTCTAGATAAGGGCAAAAGACATGAACTATAATAATTCCTTATATAAAAGAACAGTTGAAGCGTCTTTTAAGTCTATCTGTTTGTTAAGAATATTTCGATGTTCATCATGCAGTCTACTTAATAGCTCCATGTTCTTCGGGAAGGACCCATTTCTGTAAGAAGCGCCGCTGGGAGAACCTCAAACGAGGGCTCTTTTAAAAATGCTAAATGAAATTTCGTGTTATTTACATTTTTACAACTCGTGGGTTGCATTCAACTTGTCTACGGTCTTATTGCATGTATAGACTCATACCTTTGCGATGGAAACGACTATGGAATTGAAAATGTCGTCGGCAGTGACGACACTTCCTGTCGATATGGTAGGCTGTCGGTGGACAAGCTGCTGGATATTAAAAATATCGGTACGTTTACTGTATTCGGTCGTCATATGTATCAGATGTTCTAAAAGTACCTCTTTGATTGTTGCTAGAGAAACTAGACAATATATATTACGACGTACGTCGAAAGTCGACGCCACCTGTCGTCTGTCGCATCGATGAAATCGTTGCCAAGAAAAGCGATCAAAGTTCCGCATAAAAAATAGGTATCCGATCCGTAATCGAGAACTTGTAAGGTGACAAGGGTCGTAAAATGTAGTCATACCACGAGACATCGACACGACACGTATGGTGTTCGTAAATCTGAATTCGGGTAACATCAAAGTCAACATTTTAGAGGAAATCAATGTCGTAACCCGGATCGTATAGCCGGACCTAATCAGGCCACCGCCATCAAATCCTTAATTAATAAAAGTATGACACACGTAACATTTTCTCGAGCGAGCCACGGCGCTAGTGAACATTAAAAAGAAACAATTTTACGAGCATGACATTTTTATGGGACAATGAAATTTATCGCAACCAAGTTTGTGCTTTATTTATGTCCTACACACAGGGTATAAACACAGATATACGTTTCGTCCACATGTAAATGTAACTTCGCTGACGTTAATTTGTCGGATTTTTTTGTTTAAGTTTTTTAAGGAGATTTATGGGACGATGATAATCCGCGAGAAAGATTTACGGAATTCACAACACGCGGTACATCGGGCATTGGAAAAACGTGAGTTTTCAAGGGACACTTGTATGTGACACTCAAAATAGAATGTTTAAACGATTTTTATACGTGCGTGCAATGACGACCTTGACAAGAAATCGAAAGAACCATGAGGTAGTAGTGTAAGGAGACAATGTTGACTTTCGTCTGCCGAGAGGCAAACATTACGCTCCATCCTACCTAGCAGCATGACGTGCATCATCACCTAGGCTTTTCCACAAGAAGTATGTTACGTAAGAGAGAATACACTTCGAGGACGAGGACCCAACGAATTGAAAAAGTTGGATATTCGAGGCTTTCCCTCTTCCATTTCTATTTTAGTGTCGCGGGTATCTTGCTGTAGTAAGCCGACCTCAGATCTAAGAGCCTGGCCAGGCCATACAAGGCCGGACATCATCGCCCATACATCCGTTAATAATAGATTATCTCACAGCTTAACGTACTGCGTGTGTTCTAAATCTAATCGATGGATAATCTAAGCGATACATGCTGCATCGCCTTTTCAAACTAATGATGACTTCTAGAATTATTATTATCTAGTCTATACATGAAATTTCTTTAAATACCTATCTGGTGTACGAATTAGCCCAAGATCGAGCGAGTTAGAGTGCTTTGTGTTAGCGGCCAAGATTCACTTTAGGTCGCCAAAGAAGTTAGTTATATTACCTTACCCACCCTGTAGAAGTTCGCTGAACTTGGTCCACGGAAAGACGGTAAACGCTTAATATTCCTTAAAGACCGTGTAAAGACTTAACCTAATTAAGTAATTACTATCTCAGTTAATACGGATACCACGTCCATTCGTGACACTATGATTTGTAGTCCCTCGTTGCAGAATTGTCGTGCGATTCGTGCATTAGGCGTGCCGATTTGGGTAAAATTAGGTAGGTACCCTTCGTAGATCAATACCGCTTAAAAATAAGTCAGTGCTGTGAACTGCATGTGTTAATGGTTCTTCAGTTATTTTTGGATTAAACCTCTGTAGAGGACCTGTAGCAAGTTCACTAAGAATGGAGGATTTATGGTCGCTAACCAAACATAAGTTAACTAACATAACACCCAACCCGTACGTACGTAGTAATGCAACCTTATTTAGCTAACTGCAGCTTTCAACTTGAGACATTGATATTTGCGTTACCGCCATTTTATTTCAAAGCGAACCATTATTTCTCGGAGCTTTTAAAAACGCCGTAAAGCTCTTACAGCTGCTTTACGGAGAAAAACAATCAGACTCACCAAGGATAGGAGGCTCTTGGGAAAGGGTACTTAAGTAATTTAAAAGTGAAAATTACGTTTTATTCCCTAGTTACCTACTCTAAAATATTATTGACTGGAAAAGGTTTAGTTTACATACCAACCTACTTAAAATCTTGTCATACCTCTGCGTATGAGAACTTATGAGCTTTTCAATGACGGAGGAGGTGTCATGAGGAAAAGTTCATCTGCAAACTGTAAAAGCAATTTACAAAAACGTGTGTGCTCATTTCTGCACGGATTTAGATACAAATTGGTCAATCAAGATAGTTGGAGATGAACAAATACAGAATGATCCTTTTTATCTTGGAAATCCTTATAGCGAAAAGAGGGAGTTTAGTACGAAATTGCACTCAGACGAAAGCACAGGATCCTAGTTTACGGGTGACAGTTGGTTGAATGCGAATGCGATCCTCCGACGCCCAGTCAACGGCGAAGTCTGCGTTCATTGGATTTTCGGTTTGCAGTGCGAAATATGCCCAGCAGTCCATCATATATATCCGAGAAGCGAGCGGGTAAAAGGCGAATGTTAGTTTCATTTGTGCACAGTTTACAAATAGAACTTTAGTGCCCGAATGAACTCTCTGTTTAAGACCGTTTAATTAAGTAATCTATCAATAAACTGGAACCACGTGTTCAGACCTAATCAGACCAATCGTCTCTGTGTTTAACTTATGGTTATATTGGTGAGCTAACGTAAAGCCCTGTGTATCTTCGACGTGGATGTAGGTGGTAAAATTAAGAAATGAAAAAAATATTATCCCATGTTTCAAGTCATGTGCTGCGATTTGGCCAGCTTTTCGAAATTTGATATCTATAAAATTTATCGAGAAAAATTGGTGTATCATCTGGGTTATTTTAAACGCCAGTTTTCAATCAACGAGACAAAACTATTTCGGGAAGCGTCTTCTAAGTAGATTTCCGTCTTCTTGTTGAATACCGATGTTATCATCAGCAAATGACAATTTAATGTTAGCTAAATGTTTTTTAGAAGAAAAAGCCACCAGTCGCTTTATTAGGCGAATACTTTGCAGGGTGATCACGAGCAGATAGATACTCTGTACTGATAAATATATACTTATGTTATGTTAGGCAAAAAGTTAGCTTCCTTGGACATAAAAAAAAAAAAAAAAAAAACGTTTGCCTAACAGGACCATAAGGATAGCACAAAAATGCTCTTCAATATAAAAAGAAAGCGCGTACGGTAAGTGTGACCATATTTAGACGTGTAACATTGTCGTTAATTTCTCAAAGCGCAAGGCGTAAGGAAAAACTTGAAATGAGCGTCATACAGATGAAATTGCGAGTTCCTCGGTCACGTTGAAACTTGTGTTTTTATTCGGAATCCCGTCTAATTCCAACTCGGCCGGTACGAAAAGTTATTTGGCAGCCGAAACTGGTGCTCTGCTTACCGAGTTGCTGAGTTTCACGGACAGGGCTTTGTGGCCAAATAAGCGAGTAGGTAGGTACTTTGTTTGGTAGAGGTTCCCCGAATGTATGTATAATTTCATTTATTATAAAACGTGCCTTAATTTTAAAGTAGCTTGAATTTTAATTAATTGTTTGTTATTGCTGCAAAAATTTTGGACGTTCCGTACGTAGGTGCTGTTGGAAAACTGTAGGAATGAATGAGATCGTGAGGCGCTTTACTTTCCTAAATCTTTCTGATGATAGGTACATATTTATGTGGTTGATAGCAGAATTAAAATATATTTCAGTCCCATGATTCGATCCCAAGTGTATTCCCACGTTCAATCGAACCTTTGAAGACTTAGGTACTCGCTATTTTATTTTCACCTAATTTTATACATACCTCGCCCTTGTTTCGGTTTAGAACGAATCGAACAGAAATTCACGTGGAAATTGACGTAGCTAACAGAAAAATGAAAATAAACATTCATTGGACATTAATAACTCAAAACCGTTCCGAATCGACATCCCCCGTCAAATAACACAAGCACTCACCCCCCACGGGGCGCGCCCCTTCATCCGAAGTTGAGAGGCTTCCTCCAATATTATTTCTGTCAATACCCATTTAATGCTGGATGTTGTCAAAATTATGTTGGTTTTTAGCCCACTTGGAGCGGGGAGCGAATATTAAACACGTGAAATGGGATGTATTATTTTATTGTTACCTGTTTTCACCGGACAAGTTAAATTGTCTTATATCTAGTTGAGAGAGCGGTAGCACTACCATAAGTTTACAGTGACCGTACTTCACCGTACTCGCTAGCGACTACGTAAACGATTTGTATGAAGAATAGTACAGCGCCCCTGGCGGTCACTCGTTGAACTAAAATTCTTCATACAAATCGTTTACGTAGTCGCTAGCGAGTACGGTCACTGTAAACTTATGGTAGTGCTACTGTTCTATCTTCGGAAAGCTTAACCACCGGAGCGAAAGATTATTGTTCCAATAACGCTTGTCGTAACAACATTGAAATAAGTCTCCTTATGCAAATGTAATTGTTGTTTTTATTTATTTTAAAAGTGACGTGTCAAAGTGCCCAGATGTAGCCTATTTGGTGAACAAATAATTAGATTTGATTTCATTAAGGAGCCTAAGAGACGGATTTCCAAAGTCTCCCTTTGTGCTTTTTTTTTTCGTGTATGTCATACAGATCCCGTCCCACAAACTTCACGAGTTCATCGGTCGAGGCTGGCTGGTCTAGGCCTCCACTCCAGCATCCTCTTGCCCAACCTGGAGTCTTCTCTCTATGGCTGCGTTCCGAAACGCGCTCAGAGCGCTCACAGCACCTTGCATACCTTTTCCTATTGAAAGTCGAGTCCTAAGAGGAAAAAGGATGCAAGGTGCTGTGAGCGCTCTAAGCACGATTCGGAACGCAGCCCATATGTGGTTGTGGCCTGTCCAATTTGTCCGTTTACAAAAAAAAAATCTTCTTTTACGCTGTAATTAAAGGATGCACAGAATTAACAAATAACAGCTAAGCTGACCGTATCGGTGTTGTGATCGCGGTTCGTTATCGCTGTATCGCTATGTGCGGTATGTAAATGTCGGTCGATCACGCGCTCATTAACTCCGAGACGCGGCCGGTTTCGCTCTCGACCGACGGCCGTCCGCCACACCGCGACGAGCTGGCTTGGCTTGGCTTGGCTTGGCTCTAGTCGAAGTTGTGCAAACGTGTACGTGTCTTCGTATGACAAGTGTTATATTTGTTTGTAATTTGTGATAGATTTTTTTTGGTTCACGTTTCAAATCTTGCATAAATTGGCGCAGAATTCGGAATTTCGCATTCGTCTACTGTACTTTAAAAAAATACTGGCTCCGACGATGACGGTGTGTATTTTCTTCCCCGGGACTCGAACTATGTCCATACCACATCTAAATCAGTCCAGCGGGTGAAGCCTGAAGAGGTCACCAACAGACAGATTTACTTGCTTGATATTAGTATATTCAATTATTATCTAGTAAAATTAGAAAACATAGTTAAAAAACTGTTTATGCATTCCTTCCTACTGAAATATACTACGAGTTTCATTATAACATCTGTTCCAATACTTCCAATTAAGCGTATCAGTGTTATAGTGAGCAATATAACTGTATGTACCTACTACCTATACCTACGTAAGTTATTTACGTCTGGATGAACATCAGTCACATGCACTCCGGTGTAAAAAACGGCCCTTCATTAAAGTATATAAAAAACTGGTTTAATTGCTTCAAATTATTATTGAATAATTTAGGTGTAGTCTGTTCGTTTATTTTTAACCACAATAGATGACCGACCAGCTGGCTGTTGGAGACATTTTCATTTCTTCCCATACATCTCCGCTTTGTTATTTTTGTATCACACAGTTTTGTTGCAAATTAAAAAATACGTGGTAGATAGATATTAGTTCCTTACGCACACATTTGAAAATGGAGAAGCTGGCTACCCTGATAACTGTAATTTTCACATTTTTACACTTACCATATATATAACCCTCCTTTGCGGTGCGCAGTCGGGTAAAAAGGTAAGCACATACGATATCGGTCTACAAATACGAACGTAAAGATGTCCCCTTATATACCGTCTAAAACTTCAATGATCTGTTAGGCACAAGGCTGAAACTGGTGCGCAAGTCTGATAATAACTATAGCTAGTATTCTGTTCTATTGTATGTCCATTACAAATCACACGCAGATACGCACTGGGCGGCACAAGGGGCCGTGAATTACGCTCAGGTTCACTTTGTCCATATTTCCGTTTCTTCCACATTCTCATCTCATTCACAATCCCAACTCGTCCACATTCACATCTCGTCTACATTCCCATGTCGTACACATTTTCATCTCGCCTATTTATATCAATTGAATTTTGTTTCCTATATATGAGTTACAAATGCGGACGAGTTGATAATGTGGACGAAATGGGAATGGGGACGAGATGTGAATGTGGACGAGATGGGAATGTGGGCGACATGGGATGTGAACGAGATGGGAATGTGGACGAAATGGGAATGTGAACTAGATGGGAATGCGGACGAGGTGGGAATTTGCACGAAATGAACCTGAGCGTTTTGTTGCGGCGGCTTTGACGAATCATCATCAACAGCCCATAGTAGTCCACTGCTGGACGTAGGTCCGGTCTTTGACGAATCGTGGGATTAAAATCCTGGCAACATGGTCACCACTCACCACTATATCATAATTCATACCTATACCTATCAAAGACCTGAATCTGGCGACGATAGGTTTTCGGCAGTCTTTTTATGACATTGATTTGTAAACGAGTTCACGGCCTGTGTAAGATTGAAAACTAACAATTAAAAGAGCCTAATGTGTCAGCTGATCGTACAGCTGATTGAGTCGTACTGAAAAGCTCATTGTCGATTTTGTCAGTGTCAATGTAATGAGGTCAATTTTATTTGGACTAGATAATTCCTATAGCCCAAACCCTCTCGTAATGAGAGGAGGCATGTGCCCAGCAGTGGGACGCAAATAGGCTGTAGTAGTAGTAGATAATTCCTACAGAGTTTTCTTAAGAAGTGTATGCTTGGGTATGCGGGTATGATTTTTAATATCACCAGAATATCACACATGTGGTGCTCTTTACCGGCCCTCGATGTGTCAACGTAAAACAGCTGCCTTCGTGGTAGTTGGTAGTTTCCTATATTCTGGATAGGTACATAAATTTGGACTCGTATCATATCGAATTTATCCATAGTTACAAGATAACAACACCGACTTTATAATTTAATATTAACTATCGCTTTGTCCTAATAAACCTTTCCTATCGTAACAAAATTTACCCGCCTCACGGGAATTTCATTAACGGACCTTACCCGCAACATCTCTGCGACACGACATATTGATTGGTCTGTCTGTCCGTCATGTACACGATTATAGTATACACCCCGGATTTGCATGTGGGGAGGCTTTGTACCTACACTATATGTTTGTATCTAGGTATGTTTCAAATGCTATTAGGCTGTACACAGGAATTATGTGAGTTGAACTGTCTGTTCGACAGACGGATCCACCTACCTCACCGTTTATTGTCCGAACTGTTTCAATTTGTCAGGTATTTCTTAAGGGTAGCCTTGGAGGAAGACTATGTTCAGCTATCGACGTCTTTCCGATGAAATGACGATTGGTACCTATTCTCAAAAGCTCTGATTTGCAATTTTCAGTCCTATTTTACTTTAGATCTGAATTAGTCTGAAGTGAAGCGTCATCCAAGCAAAAAAGTCTTACCACGTCCAAGCCATGACAGTCAACTTGTGTTTTTACTATTCCCCAATAGAATTGATCTGGATGATGTTCAGTTGACTGGTTCTCTCCTTCTTCTTTTTCAGGAAATGACGCATCAGATCTTTGACTTATTCACGGACTCTTTATGAAGGTTTGCTGGTTTTGTTCTTACCCAAATTCAAATCTATGTTTTTCTGTTATCTATATAACAGAAAAAGTTAGCAGGCACGTGCCAGCTACCGAATAAATCAATACGTATCTAAAGTATGTAAATTCTTATCAGGCATAATCTGTCACACGCGCTACACACTAAGCCGGATTGAAAAACTATCGATTTTTACTCTGGAGCTCTGTCACCCCTATTGCCGAATGCCGAGGCATAGGATACATATCCTGAAAGGCGTCCTCTGATTTCAGTGGAATGATTTGGGGAGAACGGATAAACGTCCGAACATTTCAAACCAGGCTTTGAGTTTGTTCTACATTGTTTACATTCGTACAAAACACTATTTTTCTATTAGTTACTGCGAGCGAGCATGCGCTGCAAAACAAAGGTGATGATGAATAATGTGATATTTGGTCATCGTCAGATATGGTTTTGAAAACAAGTCTCATAACGAGTACAGTAATTAAGGCATTCACTGCCACCAAAGCATATATGCGTTTTGCTGACTTTCCCGCAGTGCCTCGAACGCACATGTGCGTTGCAATGTTCCCTTAATGACAGATGTGGCACCTGGCGAAAGTTCGTAAAAAGAAGTGGCAGTGAATGCGTTAATGCTAGTCGCTTTCTGAGACTGCCAATATTGCATTAGATATCATAAACTCTAACCAAATTTGCACGCACTTTTGGAAGTGTTAGAGTTTTCAGATTCGATTATTATATTAATTCACAAATAAATTTGGATTGAAGAATTTCTGTTATATTGTCCATTATTAGAATTTGTTTTGTTCGCCATCTGAGAACTTCGTAATCCAATAGCTGGTGTCAATTACGCTCCGTTACCTCGTTAAATTACATTATTTTCTGTTTTCTGTATTATTTGACGTCAGGAACGATGACAAACAAACAGTCGACGAAATGAGACCCCGAAATGGTATTTGTTTTCATATATACCGTCATTAAATCGACAAATAAGAAACTGAATTAAAAAGCAATATTTACACAGACATTAATGTACAGTGCATGTTAAGGTGACAGGGATTAAATAATTTCGCGATATCCAAAGAACATGCAGAGTCTGTCTTGCTTGGCCTCCAAATGTCACGCACATCAATTTGCATCATCAACATAAATTACTATTGAATTTTCAAATGGTATGGCCAAATGAACAACAGAAAACTGACGTTAATGTGTTTCAAAAGCACACACAAACCATAAAACTATAGAATGACCACCAGACTTCCGAACCGTTTTTGTTCTAACAACACGTTGGCATGGCACCCTTGCCAACAAGGACGCTGTCATCCCGAACAATAATTTCAAACATCTATCTGTACATAATCCTATACCTACACGGTTAAGCTCTTTCGCTGTTGGACCTAAAACATGAGTAATGTTACGTCCAACACGCGATAACGGATGCATTAGGCTAATCACGCCATCGCTTCGGATCGCAATTAAATATTCATTAACTGCACTGCCTCTGGGGGTTAGTCCGTTTTACACTTTCATTACTGTTTGGACTCAGGGAGTTTGCTGTTCGATTTTACACTCACCTAATATTTTAAATAAACTGCGAGATATGATGTTGTTTTCTCTTTCCTCTTAATGTCAATGGAGTGAGTAACACTATCAACTTAAGGGACGAAAATTAAGCTTCAAATTCGATTTTGGTTTGCAATTCGATGTGGGGGCAACATTGAATTGGAAACCAAGTATCGATGAAGTGTATTCCTCAATAGGGATGACGACAGGGTGAAGAAATCGAAATTCTAATTAGTCCGTCAGTCAGGTAATAAAAAAATATTCGATACGTATTTTTTGTTTTATAAAATTAACAAAGAATGGCTAAGTTAAATCGCATTAAAGTTGGAGAGTGGGCTAACTACGTCACCGTTAGGTATAAATCGTACCTAACCGTGACGTCACGCGACATTTCAATTCAATATATCACCGTATAAGTTTGATTACGTGAAAAAAGAAAAAAATACGTGTCCAATACTTTTTTGAAATCTTCCTGATAGACTAAGGAAAAAAAAGTTGTCGTCATCCCTATTGTCGGCCCTCGATTTAAGTTGATAGCTGTACTCACTCTCTCTCTCTCTCTCTCTCTCTCTCTCTCTCTCTCTCTCTCTCTCTCTCTCTCTCGTCGGTCTTTATGTCTGAGAAACGAGATCAGCTTTGGGTTTGCTTCTGGCTAGAGCAGTTCCATTGTCACTTGTTTCCGTCCGGACGATAAGTCTTACTAAATCTGATCTTGTGTGAAAACGACGCTGAAGTCTTCTTTCATCAACTTCACTATTCAAAGCCAAAAGTGAAATCATGCTTAATGTTCTCGTGACACCATCTAACCACCCTTTTCCTTACAGCACCAAGGATGGAGAAGGCGAAGGCGTACATAAAGAGTTCACTGAGCGCGTCGCGGCCCTCCTCGCCCCGCGAGAAGCCCGCGCCCGCCGAAGACGCCCGCACCTGCTTCGTCTGCGGCGGGGCAGGGTTCAATGACCAATACACCGTCCGCGTTAAGGCTGATCCTCAGGTAAGAGAAACGGCGAGCGAGGAAGGACAGCAAGACATATCTCAAGTAAGAGTTTGCCCTCATGGTGTGGCTTTGAATGACAGCCACAATCGACTCCAATGGGCTCCAGATTGAATTTTTCATTATTCCACTATTATGAAGCAAAGCGGATCCCTACCAATAGAGGTCACAGTAAATCTGTATCTCTTTGTAGTATTATTTTACATTATATTTCTCACTTCTCTTTCCTCTCTTTTTTGTATTCTTCTTCTCTCCTTACCGTTTGAATTGAACGGATACATTGACAAAGAGTACTATTACTCGGGTTATTAGTTCTTCTGAAAGCCAGCAGCTTTTTCCTCCCAGGTTCTGAATCACTCAATCTCACCACTTAATTCAATGTCATTCCAAGGCAAATCATCAAATGTGCGATCCGGTTCCAACCGGCTACCAATTGGCTACGCATGTAAACCGATTGACTTTAGACACTGGCTAATTGACATCGCGATGACGATGGCGCCCACTTCTGTTTAGGACCTCACTTGAAGAATTTATTTTCAATTCTGGTTTTCTTTTGGACTTTGTAACTACAGTAATATTCTAGTTTTCTACTGAGTGAGATTTTATAAAATGTAACGTTACCTATTGGCCTGCTGCGAAACAGTGGTGTTCGCACTGTTGTGTTCCGTTAAGAGTGTAAGAGAGTCAGTGCAATTTCTAACATAGAGGCATACAATCTTGGTCTTCAAGGTTGGCAACGTAGCCGCCATTATTTCCCTTGCGTCCATGGGTCACAGTGACCACTTAACATCAGGTGCCTAGGACCTAGTTTGCCAACCAATGGATTAAAAAATCATGTAGGCAGGTCTAAAAATTAGTGTAGGTACTGTCGTCCCACCTACAGTACCGGTTCGGTTTGGTGCGTGTTTACATTTTTCCAACATGTTAACGAACTATTGTTTATTTAGGACGCGCACGGCTTATTTTAGCGAGTTCGCCTGATTGATGATCTGTTGTTGACGTTATTTGATAACACGTTTTGATGCATTTTCATACAATTGAAAACTTGCAACAGTTTTCTTGCATATATTCCGTTTTGTCTGTAAAATTTACACATATATATATACACACACACAAATAAGTTGTGGTTAATTATCATAATTTAAAAGAAGCATTAACGATACCCGATACTATTTACTATTTTAATCATTACAACAAGTACAGTATCAAGTGTAAGAGTCGAATTTGTACGAAACTTGTATAGACTTGTAGGGAACGTCAGTATAATACGGCACGGAAGCTACGTCATACTCATACTCTTACTCGAGCTTCTGTAACGAACCGACATGCCTCGAGTCACGTAAGTCTATTAGTCTACCTACATTGTACATCGCGTCACAGTTTTAGCAGTCACTGCTTTGGCATATTGGTT
Organism: Aethes cnicana; assembly: GCA_963971205.1. NCBI lineage: Eukaryota > Metazoa > Arthropoda > Insecta > Lepidoptera > Tortricidae > Aethes > Aethes cnicana. Next base: position 688,085 of record OZ020293.1, read on the forward strand.
AGATATTGGGTTCCTTAAAGCTAGTAATCAGCATCTCCTTTCTCATTTTCCCGCGTTACGTGGGGTCGGTTCGGTACACCTTGTTCCTTTCTTCCATTTCTCTCTATCACCCGTCATCTCCGAATTCACACTCTTTCTAAGCATATACTCTAAAGCTAGAAATAGCTAGCAATGAAATATCATTGTGTTCTAGTTTTTCTGTGGAATTCTTTGAGACGTATCTACGTACGAATCTACGCTAAATTTCACTGTCTCACATTGGCGTATAATTTTTCTATAAATATTACTGGGCTGTAACTTCACAAGTTCTCCCGCTTGACACCGACAGCTTAACATTTGAATTTGCGACCCTGTCTCAGTCTTTGACAGTTCTCGATAACTTTTAATATTAGCTACTTAATTCAAAAGAAACGGGGCCTCGAGAGTACAGGAAAGTTCAAAGTTTCTTGAAAATAGCTTGCAATATTAAACATAAACATGTCATCTAGATACCAAACTAACAACCTCCTTGATAACCTACCTATATATAGTGGCTGTCAGGTCGATATGCTATTGCTTATACACGATGAACTACTCGCACCGTGGGACACACCACGAGTAACGACTGTTTGTACAAAAAAACCTTAGTACTCGTAACGTAACTACGTAATGTGGTCTCTTCGTCGGAAGCCATTATAGATTGTGTTTTCCCATAAGATGTTCCCATGTTCTCATTGGATGGTTGGAACTGGTATTTTTAATCATAAACCCATACAGGTACTTCCTTAAGATATTAAAATAATGATTGATGTCACATTACTGTATTTTAAAGGCGCCAGTAAACCGTGGAATTGATTTCACTGCACTTAAGATAACAAGCTATATTCTCATTCATGAAATTTAGATTTTCTTTGCCTGTTCTCGATTGGGCACAGGCTTGAAAGGACCCTTCAAAACTGAAGTTCTACAGCCAACTTGATTGTTTGGGTAATGTGTCAGGATTAGCTTCATATAGCAGCCGTTGACTGTACATAATATAATTTATTACCCTGACACAGATAATATTTACATAATGCATTCGTGGTGTTGCTAATACTCGTAAAGCGATGGTCCTATTTTCCGATACCCTGGATCAATTTCATACCATATGCGTCATTAACTTATCTAAAACTGTCGCAGCACGTCACGCGAAATCCTATAGAGCCAGAGTACCCATTGTTGATCTATGAATAGTTGTTGAATATTGTCACAATACTCACAATTCAGAGAATGAGGTGAATACTATTGTCTCCAGAGATTCGAAACGGCCTCGAGCAAAAATTTGTCTCGCACATTTTTAATACACCCCCCTGTCGAAATTTCGAGGGCGTTCAACTCTCCGACCAATTAAATTGGTATCCCTGTCGGCGTAATAAAAGTATGGACTTGGACAAAAACTTGGTAACGAAATTGGACTGGATTTGTGCGCCCATATTACGTACTGTAATTGGCCGGGCATGACGGTAGTCGGAATGGGACCCCCGTAATGACTCACTGGTTTACCGTTACACCGTCCTTTAACTGGCTCCTCAAGCTTGCCGAAAAGTCAGGATGATTTAGGACAGTCGTATTGAAACGATTCGACAAAACTTCATTATTTACCACGTTCCGACGATATACGACGGTTTTTAGATAACATAGTTTCTAAGGTTTATAGACAATAAAGAGATTTTATCTTTCTATGTTATAAACACTTCATTTAGCGCCTAAAGCATTATTACGAAAATCGCTTGAGGTCTTTTAGTAACAAAGTTATCTTAGCCCTACTACCAATCAGGGTTAAATCTGTTACTTCGAGTCAGGCTTTGTCAGTGTCAGTTTAAGTTAAAATTAAACCTGTGTCAGCGCTTGCTTCTGTGTTGACGGGAAACCCTGGCTGTAAACATCATCATAATGTCAATTGTTAGCCGAAAGACGTCCACTGACTTTCTTAAATTAAATCTCCCTTTTCTTCCAGAGCACCGAGCCTTACTTCCCTTTCCTCGGCGCGCACGCGCCGCCCGCCGGCTACCGCGCGGAGACCACCGACGAGGAGGGCACCGTCCGCTGCTGCTGCGTCTGCTACACCTTCCTGCGGCAGCAGTGGGAGCAGTACGACCGCGAGAACAAGCCGCACAGCCAGCGCTTCTACTGGATGAAGCGGCTCGACGGGAAACCTTTCATCGGTGAGTCTCTCTCTCTATATGGATGACATGATCTAGGTACGGATTTTCAGTCTTTGCCGCCTTAGGCCACTCCAGCTACTATAATTTGTCGTTCGTCCAGCAAATGCCCTCAAAGTAGGTAATTGTGAATAGAGATGACAAGCGCGAAACTGCGCGCAGATTCAATTATTTCTATGTATATGACGTTGAATAGTCGGAGTTTTCGTTGCGTGTTCCCTAGCATTGTGAATCCATGTTAAGTGTAGCTGTAAACCAAGTTAACCAAGTAACAAGACACAAGCAACAAGCAGCAAGTAGACCAAACGGCGAAATTAGTTTTAATTTAGCTCTGTCAATTGTGTTTAGGTTTCGTGACGCCGACCGATGATGTTATTTGAATTGCATTTTGAATTTATCACACTCGAATACAGAATGTCTAAATATAACTAGTCCTAAAAATGGACGCTAATACTTCCGACAGAAATATCCTTTCGGCTCCCCTTACTCTAAATTCGCTGTGAAGTGAACTATTTGATTTGAAACCGGACGAATTTATCGTTGTCCCAGTTGAGCGGTACAATAACTTGGCATGGTCGCCTCTGAAACTTTAATGTATGGTGGTGTACTGCCAAAACTGTTGTACTTAACATTGGACATCTTGTTTGAATCGGATAAGGGGCTTCTATGTACTGGTTTAAAGTCTGAAAATATCTGCCAATTTGAAACTTAAACTAGAACTTAAGAGATGATCTGTGTACTTTTTCTACGGAATAATTTGGGTTTGTCTTGGTGAAGATCTCTGCTATTGCTAAAGATAGTTTGCGATTGACAGAAAGAACGGGACATTAGACCTACAAAGAACTTTCTATTGTAGAATATTGGGGTAGCAGATAAGCCCCACATGCGAATAACGTGAGCAACCGTAGTTCAAACCAGACCCGCTCCTTCGCTCGCGTGATCTTAATATTCTTAATGCTCGTTGCCGAAACTGTCTCGCTTTCTCTCGAGCCGTAGGACTCGCAAGTATGACCCTAATTGACGCCCATATCAAGGAATGCGTGTGCGAACGTCACGATTGTCGCTCACGCCGCGCCTTTTAGGTTATGCCTGTCATGCTAATAGAATTTAATGGTAATAATTCGACTATGCGTGCAGAATGTTGACTATTTTTGGATAATTTGATTATGACTCGCATCGTAATAAACTTGAGATAGTCTTCCACATTTATTTTCTTACCGAAAAGATACGATGTTAAAAGAAAGTTGTAAGAAGGTTACGAAAACAATATGATTATCCGTACTTATTGGATTAACTTACTTAGCCGAATTGCTTGGAAACTTGCGTCGTCACATAAAACTCGGGGTTTCACGCGGTTATTGGAGCCCGGCTATAGCCGGTTAAGCCGAATGCTATACTTCTTAATGAATGAACATGTCACTATCCAATACGGACAATCTAAAAGAATGCTACATCTTATTCCGATCTCAAAAAAAACGGACAGAAGATAGACGTAGCGATTACTCCACCGACAAGAGCCCGGTTCATAAATTATAGAAGAATCTAGAAGTGCATAATTTTGTTTCAAACAGTTGATTGGAGAACCTCACTACATAATTTTTATATTCATCTCACAATCAAAGTGGCAGGCCATATCAAACTGATAATTTCAGTTCGTGTTTAAAAGTAGTAAAGCGGTTTCTTATTATAGTATAGTTATCTCATGTCATGTCCAGTACAGATCTGGCTGCTAGCTTTGTATACTTTACACTGATATTCAATTCAATCATTTATTCAGCAAATGGGCCACATAGCGGCACTTTTACACGTCAGAAAAAGAATTTACCAGCGCTTCCTAGACCCATTGCTTGAGAAGAAGCGCCGCAACAAACTCAAGCAGAAGGCCTTTTTTCAAAATTTACAAAATTTACATTACATGTATAAAATATACAACACGTACCTATGTACGTACTAAAATTACATTGAAGGGATGTATAGTCCCTAACTTAAACTTAAATCTAAGATCTTAGAGAAGTATAGTCTCCAAGGGTCCAGAAAAAAAAAAATCTTCTTCCAATAGTCACGCTACCTACCTTCGTCTATTAAAGCGCTCAGATACGTTTCAAAGGAATTCCCTACAGCGGTATATTTTCTAAGCTTCCTACACAGTTGGAATCGTCAGCGTTTATCACGACGCCTGACATTGTTGCGTTCTGGTTTGTTATGCCGGGTGGATGTCGTAAATCCCGCTTCGATTCGATAAATATTCGAACTCGGTCTAGGGGCAGTGCCCTCGCTAGAGACAACATTGTGCGGACTGGTGTATTCAATCCTGTTTGAATTTTTCTGCAATTTGTTTTTAAATTCTTGGCTGAGTTATGGGAGATGTTGATGTTCAGCAGTAAATTAATTAATGCTTACGGAATACCGTCTGATGATGATGGTGGTGATTATTATCCATCTGATGGGAATTTCATATAAGTAGTTGAAAGGTTAGTCAGGATTATTGGAAATATATATACTGTGCAGTTTGCTACAAAAACGTAATTGTAAATTTTCATGTTTGGTTAAATATTGTTTTTTTAGGACTTTTCGGTAATAATCTGTGATTGTTATTACTTTTTCGTTAGAAGTACATTATAAAGTCAGGAAACACTGAATGTTAAACTCGACATGGAGTCGATAAAATGACAAATATTTTTCTCACTAAATGCAAAAGTTTGTAGACTGATAGATTAAGTATTAGCTCTCTAGGTTCAGTAAGTCGTCTACTACCTTTATTTTCATTTGTTGTTTTCCGTACTCTATCCCCACTTACACTCATTAATATAATCGTAAAATAACAAGAGGCTTAACCCAATTCTTTTGCGATTACCCAACCCAACGTCTGCTCCGAACATCTATTCAAATAAAATGTTTCAATAAATTGTATACCAGCGATTGGACCGACGCGTGGGCAGAGATTGTTGTTTGCGACTGCACTCATACTGTGTTTCTGAACTGCTGTCTTCTAAGTCGAAACGTCCTAACGTTCTATAGAGTGCAAGGGGGGTAAACTCCTTTTGAGCTTTGCAGGATACGCTCAATATCTCGGACGCGCTGCGGATTTGCCATTTCTGAAGACAATGTTGGTATGGACAGGCACAGCTTGAGTTTGTTTATTACAATATTAGCTTTGGATTTCCGTCACCTTATTTATTTCGATTATGTAATGTCTTCCTTGATAGTCTCATAGTAATTATATATTCTCACTGCCGCTCTCAAACCACCGATGGTACATGTTTTGTTTACACAACTTAGAAGGCGCGTGGATTAAGCAAAAATAGAGTCTGCGTCAACGGCATAAGTGCTTCACCGCGCGCCTTCTGAGTTGTCGTGCTGTAAGTGGTATCTGAGGCTCATGGACCATTGAAATAATAAGATTCCAAATGTGTCGCTTATTCTGAGAGCCAAGATGGAATGCCTCTATGTTAGATCACCGACTGTCTAATCCCCAAACCGAGACGCAGTGTTGTTTGGCGGCAGGTTATCGGTACTGTGGTAAGAATCCGGACGGAACCTACCACTACGAAAAATGTACACCGATTGCCCTGTGTAGGATAATGGTTCTGCTTATGTGATAATAGGACCATGTAGCGCTGTAGATTGGCTTAAAAATCAATCGCTTCAATTTGAATTTACCACTGAGCTTTTCGGTGAAGGAAAACATCGTGACGAAATCTGCACGCATCTGCGAAGTAATTCAAAGATGTGTGTGAAGTCCCCAATCCGCACTGAGCCCACGTGGAGACTATAGCCCAAACCCTCTCGTGATGAGAGGAGGCCTGTGCCCAGCAGAGGGACGCAAATAGTCAGTAGTAGTAGTAAATGGCTTAATATGACGATGGCGTGTTCTCGCCTAGCAGTTTATAAAAGATTATAGCCAAGGAAATAAGCCTACATAACGGTTCCATTCAGACAATGCCGTGTAACGCTTAGCGCTAACTTTTTTCGTGACTCGACACACATTCATTGTTTAGAACATAATACACTGTCACAAGCTACGCTATGGTCTATACAAATACATGTAGGTAACGTACATACAATTGCGTGCTTAGTTCACCCGTTCGTGATGTAACATGTAACAGTGGCTATTAGGGGCGGATCGACTCCCGCCTGAGTCATACTTTGGTCTGGACTGGACGTTTAGCTTTAGGTTTTTTTAGAACCTACGTTGACTGATATGAAGCGATTTTGTGGGTATGTTATTGCTTCCATTAAATGGTGAATTCTAGGAAGATTTAATTAGAATGGTATTATTACGTTACGTTCATTCAATATTAGTCCTGTAGCAAAATAAACTAGCTACAATCATCATTGGGCACTACCATAGTAGTAGTTTACTACTGAAATAAAGGTTTGTACGGCGAAGAAAACATTTCGTACAAGCCCTTTATTTCCCTTCTTACTCATGCTCTTGAAGATTTCCGTCACATTACTAACCAATAGAAAGCAAAGATTCTAAATATACGCCATTTTATCGAACTATCCCCTTTCCGAAACGCAATACCCTCCTAAAAGCCGCTTGATTGACGGGAATAACTTTTTTACTCGATTGTAGGGTTGCATAGGTTCATCTAAGTTCAAGGACGTGAGCCACTTACAAATATGGATTCAGTCAGAGTTCAGACGAATGGATCCGGGTGTTCAGAGGAGTAAGATAGAGTATTGTAATATTCACAACATTAGCTAAAGTTCAAGCTGAACGTTTTCATAATAAATTGAGAAAAATACCCCTTTATCTTATCAATGTAGAAAATGCATACAGATATTTGTGTACAAACAATGATAGAAATCTAAAGGTCAAAAAGGCTTATGAAATTTCTGATTACAAAGATTATAATAGGTACCTAGGTTAAAATGTTTTGTTAATGATTTATTGATTTTCACTATCGTACATGCCGTGATGTCAGATCTCTTAAAATTATCGCCTTAATTTTTCTTTATCACCACAATACGTCAATGTTTCTACGTATTAATGTGTAAATAGGAGTATTTGTATGGTTTTTCACTTTGTGCACGATATCCACCGCCATCCGAGCATCCGAACTAAGAACTATGTCAAATGATAAACCACTTCACAAGAACTATTCACAAAAATTGCAGGAAAACTCGATTTTAACCCCGTATTTTCCCCACTACTGCCACAGCATGTTCTGAAATTGCTTTAAAATACATACCCCAAGATTAAGAGTGCACTCTTAATATAAAGGAGCCTAACCCAACATTCTGGTTATATTTTCGACCAGAAATATTCGTAATAATGTTTACATTTGCATCTCCTTTTCTTGAGTTGATATCCCCTTTCCTTGCTAGGTATACAAAATGAATACTAAATAGAATAGCTAGACTAGAGGCATCTTCCTACTGAAAACTGAAAGTCCTACCTTAAATTCTGGTAGCATTTATTGCTAGCACGCAAAAAGTTGTTTCAGAAGTAACTTGAGCGCTAACGAGTTAATTGCAATTTGGGTGGAACTTGTACAGGTTTCGTTTATCGATTCCACGCAGCGCCACGCAGTGGCCACGTTAACGGCAATGTGACGGATCGGCATAACACCCTGTTGCCGTCCTTCTCTGACTCTCGAATCGTGGTTTGCGGGAGTTAGAGAGCGACATTTGAAATTAAGTAAAATTCAAATAAAACTGACGGGGGGCTTTTGATGTTTTTAGGTTTCTTTATTCACCTCCCAGACTCCTTTAAACTGCGAGGCGGTGAGTTGTGTTTTGTGAGGACAATCTTAAACATTTGTATTGTACACAGAATGTGTCGAAATACAATTTATCGAAACGGAAAAGAATATTAATTTCGGACAAGGTAATTTATCCATTTGACATACTTTTCATTTGTTTTACTTAGTTACAAAATTATAACCAGAAATCTTAAATATTTCTTTAGGTGGGACTCGATATTTCTAGACTCCAGTTATTACTGAAGGATTTTTCGGATCACTGACGGAGTAGTCACATGTACTGGTGGTGTGCCACCTAAGGGCCACAATCGCTTGCACGAGTCTCTCGTTCCAGGGCGGATGGGCGTAGATGATTCGCTGCACAGTGCAAGCGAAAATTTTTTAAACTGTCAACCGCCACTACATCGTCACGAATCAAACTATCGTTACCCACCGCTTCTCCCTGGAGTGCTCCCCTTAGAAAATGATTTTGATTGTTGAAAACGTGAAAAAAAATGGTGTTGTTTGCTTAGTCACAAACTTACAATTTTGTCTCTGCTTGCAATGTGTGTGTACTTTTAGTTTTATGTGTAAACTATAGAGCATTTTCAAGTGGCGTAGTGGTTAAAAGATAAATGAAAAATCATGACGTATTAAAACATGCCATGTGACGTGGAGCTCCTGTTGTCAAAGCCCTTCAGATAAGTCCTTCTAGAGCACATTGCTCAGATCGTTATCGAGCCGCTAATCAGCGCCACAATCGCTGATAATTGTAGAATACACTCATAATAGTCAACCGACAGCATACTCACCAGGAAGTGTAAAGATTGGCACGTTTTTCGGTCGTAGTTACTCATGTACGTTTGAAACCTGCTTTGACTTGATACATACATTTTTGCGGAATTTGCGGACCAGTGTTAGCCTGGGGCAGTGTTTTCGCAAAAAATGGTATTAGAAAAGTTTGAACAACTGTTTTTATCATAGGTTGCAATTTTTCGTTTTAGTGTTACGCATATTATATTCCGTGGTGGTCCGAATCTCAAGACATCCTAATCCCGAACCAGCCAATATGATTTTTATCTTGATAAAGTGAAGAAAATATAAAGCATATATATGTTGGGACAGCAACCTCGGGTAATGCCGTTTTCCGAGTAGGTACATATTGCTATGCACTCTAGTTTTATCATGCCACATCTGAATACTTCTTCTGATAATTGTTGTGCTAGACAACCGTATCTCTAATCGCGTTTGAAAGGTTGTTTTCCCAGGCAGAACTCAGAACATTTGTTTGACAAAACATAGATAAATACTAATACTTCGTAATATTTATGTAAAAACAACGAAAGAGGTGGTATGACGACATTGACGACTATACGTAGAACTGAAAAGCTAATATGTACTGTCCTAAGCAATGTGTTTTTTTCCCACTACGAGTAGGAATTGGAATATGAATGATTTTTGTTTCGTTAGGATCTAATATAAAAGTATCTTTGACTTGTGTTGGAAGTTTCATGATTTAAAATGTGCAACAGGTCATTTACCGCCGACGCGTTCAGTCAGCTACGATTGCCCTGCGTTCTAGTGCGTCTGTGTCTGAGTACGAACTGCGAACCTATGTCTCTCTCACGGCTCATTGTTAACGTATCTTGGTATAAATTGAAATGCAATCGACCATGCAGTGACGTTAAAAAAGAACAAGCAAGGTAGTAAAGGATCTAAACGTACATCAGATTCCAATCTTGAATTCAATCATCAATTCTTTTATATTCACTAATTATGTAGTAAATGATTTTAGCCGCTAAGACCTGACGCCTTTCTGGAATCAGAATTGGATTCAATAGAATTCAGTTTTTTTCGAGTTGATCTGATATATTTTTACATATATGATGTTTAGGCATCCAGTCACCTCCGGGCGTCGATTCTGACACCTCTTTTACATTTCAAATGCCCATAAAACTCAACCCGTCAACGGTACCTACAGTCTTGTTCGCCAATGTATACACACTTACGTACACCTCACTCCGTCGTAATAAGGCCCAATACCGTACAAATATTAATGAACCCGACTGTACAGACAGTTTACAATTCTCCAACACCCCAATGTTTAGGTAATGGTTCACAGAACCCGACCTGTTTGCGAACAGAGAACAATGGTCCTTGTTTTGTGACGAGCAACGCCCATAGTGTCGTAACAGCGTTCCTAGATTGATTTGCGCCGTGTTATGACAAGTACTGCCAGCCTATATGTGAGTATCCGTGCACTTTTTCGTTGGCAATTTCCGTTTCGTTATTTATGCGGTTTTTATAGTGATTTGAGATTTACTGATTTTTATTTTGGCGTAGGGTCTCCCCAGATCTATCGATGCGGAATCGGCGAAAACTGATACAAAAAAGCTTTATATCCACGCAATAAGAGCGAAAAGGACGTTGACGTGTCGGCAGGCGTCAGCCAAGCTAAGCTGAGCCGAATTATGTATTAATGTTTGCCTCTTATTGCGTTTTTTACTGGTTCTTCGATAATGTTTGCTTAAAGTTCTTAAATATTTGTTTCTGGGAAGAAAAAAGTAGCCTTTGTCCTTCCCTGGGACTCGAACTATCTCCAATTCTCTATACAAAAGACAAAAGGTCATCCAAATCGATCCAGTGGAGCGGTGAAGTGGTAACAGACAGACAGACAGGCAGAGCTAATTTCGCATTTGTAGTATCAGTGTGGATTATTCGTTGACCTTCTTATCACATTCGTGTCACCTCTATTTCTATTAGCGAATAACGACTCTAAATTTACATGTGAGGTGTGAGGCTTCTATTCCCAAAGGTTAACGCTGTGAGATAATAACAAACTTAGTATCAAATAGATTCTATTTCTGTTTAAAAGGTTATATTATGGGGTTTATTTGTAAGTTAAATCAAAGTCCCCAAATAAGGTTCACGTAGTTAACTACTTGTCCTTTTTCGTCATCACGAGCTTTTGTAACTGGTTAGGTCGTCAACTTGTCACTGACTGCTTGATAAGCCACTTTGCCACCTTCTCAATTTTGTAGAACTTCACGAAATATCAAGCAAGACTGAAATTTGCACACTCTTAGCGCACACACGGATAAAATGGGAACCAAAATTCGACCAACATGATTTTGGAGTATCTTATGTAAAATACTTAACCGCTATCCGTGGACATCACTAGTGGACTGGCCAACGCGTTGCCGATCTTGCAATTAATGGTATACTGCCTCTTAAAAAAGACATCCAATATGCGTTTACTTAAAAACGTACTATATATTTATTCAATGAAGACGTAAGTTCCTACGCCTTATTTCATGTAACATTTTCGTTATCCGGTTGTAGTCTGACCTTTTTGCTTTCAAGCATATCCGAAACAGAGACCTTGAGATCTGTACAGAATTCTGAAACAGTCGGTCTTGTCGCGTCGCGTCGCTTATTGACATGCGCATAATCTGCGCTCGCGTCGACAGGGGAGTTAGCACACGCCTCTGACCTAGCGACTCCTGCGACTTGCTTTAAGGACACGACATACAGACGGCGGTGCCATTTCACCTATCTCTAAATGAATGACATGTCACCGATAACGGTCGCTCCGCGCCTGACATCGGTGTGTTTGGCCTTTATTCTTTCTACTCGAATGGACAGATGCTGTTGAGTGATGTTTGATGTTTTGGCTCCGATTTCTTTACTAAGGTTTTATCTTTTTGGTGAATAGGTACTTGATATTGATACGAGTCGGTTTCCGCGTTTACCTATTTCATATCTGATCTCGTGCTTAATATTCAGAGTTTGAGGTCTAGGTGGACGCTCTTAATAAACTTCCTGAGTTCCATTTACTATTTCACATCCATTTTCCCTTAATGAACTAGTTTATAAAGAACCCCATGTCTCATGTTCTTCACAAAGATCACTGATCATATCATGTAACGATCCATTCTAATTATCAAATTAAAACTATGCTGTTCATTTTTTATATTATGATGTATCGTGTCATTAATCATCTGTGTCAATTTTTTACCCTCACGTCATACATCAGAATCAGAACGCCTCCAACTATTAATACATCATCAATGTAGACTGTAACTGCCGGCTCATTAGACAATCCCCCCCCCGCGACTCCTTTTTGACAGTCCTTTCGCAATACATTGCGCGACCGTTTCGCTTGCCGTACGCTGAATTGTGGGTACCACACGCAATGTATCAGTAAAACTGCTGGTCGCGCCAACGTTAGAGAATCCCCTCCAAACAGCGCCTACGCCGTGATTCATTCACATGCACATAATCGCACAGACGGCAACTGGGTCGGGTTGCGTCACGCGCTTAACCCTGTGAACTGCGAACCGGTATTGTTGGTGCAGGCGTTGCGTTGCATGAGCGAGGTGAGAATGTCACGGGTGATTAGGGCCGTTCGGTGGTAGGGCGCCAATCGCCATGCGCCATGGTTGTCCAAAACGCTTCAGCGGTGTTTAAAAAGCGGGACTTTGTGTTAGCTGCGGGCTTAGATGTTTTTTTTTTCTTTCTAAGCATAGCATGACTTGATAGAATTAACGCATTGGACCCATTCTATGCAGTGTTGCTGTCACGAAACCATCTGTCTGGAAACTGATAAACATAAACGTGTCACGAGATTCACGAAACTTTTCTCAATACAACAATCCGGAACTTGGCAGTGTATTGATATTCGACCGACCAGAGCCTTTTTGAGATCTACATTGGTGGGTTTAAGAACTTGATAGTTCCACAATTTCTTCATCACGAACATAATACTTTTGAGGGGATTACATTTCTCTACCCAACATTTCATATATCAGATGCTGTCTGCACATGTAACAGATCCTTACACGTCACGTACGGCGTCCGACCCCTACCCCGTCAACTCTTTGATGTTATAAATAACGTCGCCATCTTGTTGGTTGGCATGCCATGGAGGTTGTAAGATCTCTGAAGCGACTACCAATACTGAAGCATTTAATGTTTTTGAATTGAACTCCCAAGTCGTACAGGTTTACACAACTTAGAAGGCGCGTGGGTTAACCCAAAATAGACTCTGCGTCAACGGCTTAAGTACTTCGCCGTGCGCCTTCTAAGTTGTGTCGTGCTGTAAGCCCCGAGGAAGTTTTTCAATTACAATACAAAACGGTCTTCACATTTAGCCAAACCTTGTTGCCCTCTCTCTCCCATTGCCATGCTCACCTTAGTTAGATGGACCTACAGCAAGCGTTGATGGTACTGGACTTTGGATCACTGTGATAATTCCATTTATACTTACTACTTCAATGGGCCGAAACGACTGCTGTTGTTGATATTAGCAACAAACGCTTTATGCTTTATCTGGAATCGCGGACGTTGACTTCTAAATCTAAATGGATCTTCTGTCCGAAATATATAGCTGTACGTTTTACGGCAGTATTTATAGTCTCCGAGCCTTTGAGATGTGATTTGGTGGTTTACACCCAGTAGGTATGAACATAATATATTCGGCACTTCGGTAGATTTGGTTCGCAATTCTCAAAAGGCGAATTCCCAAAAAAAACTCTATTAGTATTACCCCTAATTGAATAAGAAGCCACTGTTAAAAGTTAATGCTTTTGCTAGGCTGGGTGTTATCGGTATTATTACGTTGATAGTAAACGTTATACGAATAAGTTTTTCCTTTAACAGAAAGCACTGACTTTGATGACTTTGATGTTTGTTCAGATAAGTAGCTAAAGAGAAAATAAACTTATTCCTCCTATGTTCAGGCAAAGATAGAGTTGGATTATTGCTTTAAAAGTTAACCAAGGCACTGCTACGCTACTGCTACTGATACGATATTTGCCCGTCCCGGGTTATCGTAACGTGGTACGATTCCTGGGCTGCGGCTGAACAGGCGTCCCGTCCTGGAACCCTATGCCACAGCGGTTGTTGCTTCAGCTGCCGCCACCGTCCCGGTCTGCTGCAGATGAAGAATGGGCCACCACCGGCTCTTGTGCCGGAAAAGTTAGGTTACCTCGTGCCCCGCACAATGAAACCACATAAAACTGGATACACGCAGTTTAATATACTGATAATAAAATAACTAATAAACTGAACTGACTGAACCGTTACAATCCTGGTTTAATTTAATCAATTTCTCTGAGCGCCACGCTCATTGAATCCTTTACATGCCCGTTGAAATTACAAGAGACAATATTAGTACATTGGAAAATCCGCGCGAGGGCGCTGCGGTTGTGAATGTTGCTACAGCGAAAAATGATTAAGGCTTACATGAAGGGTTGCTAGCGGTAAATCAAAAATGATGTTCAATTTGCGTGAACAGCTACGCGATACAGACAACCGCCGCCGCGGTTTTAGTTCATATCTCAGAGCTCTGGTATTCATAATGCTTTTAATATCCCAAGCATAGTTCACGAGGCTTCTATGTCTGTACTTTAGTATCTAGTCAATAAAGCTTGATTAAAATTATGTAACTTGTTTCTTCCAGCTTCCAATACATCCAATCTCGATGGTAGATTGTGCCGAGGCTGTAATTTGATTTGATATTCCCTAAATAGACCTTTCTTATTGGATTCCTCTTAACTTCGTATGTCTGCGCCGTCGACGATTACGAAGAAGTTCAATAAAAAGGGGCGGCTCTTATTTATTTAGTTTGTACAATTTTACTGATGAACTCAGTTAAACTTGTTTTTTTGGGACAATCTGTCTCATTTTCTGAAGGGTAAATTGTTAATATACACTCAACCGCAATGAACTCGGGTCTTTTTTTATGGAAAATGTTATACAAAGTGACCCGAATTCATTGCTGTTGAGTGTCGAAAGTACATGAGTATTTTCCAATTCAAGTACCCATCATTTATTTACCTTAAATTGTTCTTACATAAGTAGGTCACTTAATTAGAGTTTCTTTTTGACTTTAGGCTTCGAAAATAGGACATGCAAAAGGCCAATGAAATTTTAATAAAGTTCAATGAAGTTTACCATTCTATTAAAATGTAAAATCCAATACAAATGTCACTTTTAATAGTGACATTGCGAGTTGCAATCGGCAACCGGCGCGTGCGCCGAATCAGCTGTTCGCGGCCACTTTCACCGCGGCGAGGCCGTGAATGGGCGCTAGATCGCGTTATAACACAGCCTGACCCGGTGCCCCCGTTTCGAGATGCTCAGGAGTGACGCACGGTACTGACCTAGCCGTTGCGCAGGGCTCTTTTCTCGGACACCTTTTATTATTCTTTGATTACATGACGCATTTTTTCAATTGCATGCCATCATAGACGTAAATTATATAGACCCGGTCTAACGTACACGTAATATGTCCCCACTTCCACGGTGTCCAATCCAAAGTTCTGTCACCGAGCGTGCGTGACAATAAGCGTTTTTAAAAAACTTTTTTCGAAACTGTTTATCTAATCTAAAAGCTCGTCTCGTTGTTGAAAAAATGTGACCCAGCTTTAGTGTCACGATATAAGTTTAACTTTGGATTGGACACCAATGAAGTGGGGAAACATGACATGTATCTACGTGTGGCCGGGTCCATACGAAGTATTATTTATGTCTATGCATGCCATTCATCAGTGGTCAAGGTAAAGCTATTTTATCAATTTTATTCCGATCTAATTATATTACCTCCGGAAAGTTCTCGAGTGGCGCCCGCGAACCGGGAGACGAGCTGTCGGTAGGCCTCCAACAAGATGGAGCGACGACCTCGTGAAGGTTGCGGGAAACCGGTGGAAGCAAGTAGCACAGGACCGGTCTGAGTGGCGAGCCTTGGGGGAGGCCTATGTCCAGCAGTGGACGTCTTTCGGCTGAAATGATGATGATGATATTACCTCCTCGTTATTGTCGTCTTAGATTTCTTGTCTAATTCGTCACTTGTTTCGTTCCGCCGCCCCGTCATTGCGTTGTTCATACGTTGTTTAGTCTTGTTGGCCTCATTTGCTATTCGTCGCTGTCTCGGCAAATTATATTCGCTATTCAAAATACTATGTCTATCTTTTCTTTTAAATATACACTTGTTGAAATGTCGCTTGTGTATAGTCTTCGGATAGAGTAACTAATTTCTTAACTATTTCATATTCGTTATTCTGGTTTTCAGTTTCAGGATGATTTCGTTTTGTATCTACTAATTTGTACATATTTCATCGTGCGTCTCGTTGAATTAATAAACGAGCAAATAAGGTCTATCTCCCTATTCTATTTATAGTCTGTTAGGCAAGCATGGATAACTTCGCTCCACCTTTGAACTTGTCATCGGCGTCATTCGCTTTTCGTCGCTTGATTAATAGCACAACAATACATATGAGGGATTTGACCGCTTGTGAACCAGGAGCTAATTTCATTGAAATTAAAACCTTGAATGAGTGCATTTAATGTTTGAAATTGGAATTTCGAGACTGCAAATGAGCTTTTATATGAATAGGTACTAATCAGACCGCTAAGTAGGTAACTTCACAATTTTAAAATTCCTTCAACGATAGTATAATCCGTTTGGTATTGACGAGCTGGAATTAGTGGAGTTTATTTAGGATTTACCGTCTACTTATGTTGATCGATGGTAATGATGATGATAGGTGTTCTAGAAATTGTAGACAATTTTATTTGCCTCACATATTAAGTCATGCTCGTGGATTTTAATGGCAGGAAAATAGAACAGATGTGACAGAACTCCATCAATTAAAATCAATAGTATGATTCGTGTGTAGAGCCCGTCACCTGGCCGGTGAAGTTAACTTTATTAATAAGCCACATGTATTATAACACAATAAATTCCGGAGGACTAAACCGCACGAAGTTCTCACAAGTTCCAAATTTATTGTAATGGTAAATTCTTTTTCTGACGTGTAAAAGTGCCCATATGTGGCCAATTTGCTAAATAAATGATTGAATTGAATTATATTAGTCTAACAGGTTAACAAGGAAGTATAGGTATCCCCTCAAGAGTTAGGTGAGACAAGGTGAATGATATCACAAAGCTACATCAGTACGAACGGCTATCAGTACGAAAAAAGAACAATTAGAAGATTCAAAATCCTGGTGTCATTACATGACATGATGTTGTGCACTATTATATGTGCAAAACAAATGCCTCACCAGTTTTCGTCACCAATCGCCTCAGCAGTGCCATCTGAAGGCGCTACTGCAGACTAGCCTTAACACTTAACATTTTACAATTCCGACCGCAGCGCCATTAAATTATCCAGATTCGGTGGCAATTTTGAAATGAAAGTATAAGATTGCGATTCTTACCAATACACATTCCGCCCTCCATAACTTCAACTCTTGTGGCAATCAATACCTATAGCAGACGGCATAATTTTTCAGCTAGACGTCGTCTTCGTCTTCCACTCTAT